>SSNP01000013.1:5045516-5113760 GCA_006937955.1 Pachypanchax playfairii | reverse complement strand
TTCTAATTGGCTCTTGAAACTTGTAGTACTTAAATCCTCCACTAGAGGGCAGATAACATCTAAAGGATTCAAAACAACAGGTTTTTCAGGAGATATAACTTAAAGCTATAATATATAGAAAATAGTGGCAATAATGAGCAAAATCACAACCCCGTCATGGAGCGGCATTCAAGAGAGTCAATGTCCAGCTTTTCAACTCCAAGTCCTCCTTTTTTATTTTAGTAGAAGCCTGTTCAGGCAATGATACTACTCACTTTGAAGTGGCTTCTTCTATGCTCTCTGTCAAATAAACTAGCAAAACTTTAGCTGAAACGTCTCTACAAGGTCGGAGGTGAAATGAATGTTACTCCCCAAGTGCACAACACTCCCACTCCCCCTTTCTGAAAATGTGCACAACCCGGTTTATATGTTAAAGTGTCCATGGGGCCCAAATGTAATACTCAGTGATATGATGTAGTTAAATAACATGTCAGAGACACTTTAAGAAGTAAAAGACAGCAAACATTAGATAGGGGTGAATCATATCATGACTCTGTGGTGGCATCAGTGGTCCTGTAAGGTGTGGTCTGCTGGAGCAGCAGCATCACGGAGAGGGAGAGGAAGAAGCTGGACAAGATCCTCAGGAAATCCCGCTCAGTCCTGGGCCGTCCTCTGGACTCGGTTCAGGAGGTGATGGACAGGAGGGTCGTGGCCAAAATCAGTTCAATCAGTTCATCTCATCTCATCTCATCTTATATATTTGAGGTTAGAGGGGTGGGATATGTTTTAAGTTTTTCTGACAGAAAGTCGAGCATGAACTTTGTATGACATGTAATTATTTTCTTTAACGTTAAAGTCTATGGTGTCTGTGGTGTGATGTCACACCAGAGATATTACTGAAACCCTCCTTGCTCATCATTTTTGTGGCAAAATTTTCTGGCTCGATCAGGATAACAAGTAAAAAAGTATTTGAGATGTTGTTTAACTCTTTCTTATAATACAGCTAGTGATAATAACATTTACCTCCTTGCTAACTGGCAACTCTACAACCCATTGTGTTTCCAGGAACAACCAAAGCTGCAAAGAAGCAGTAAAGCATCTCGAGGTACCGGGATGGACTGTGCGGCGCTCACTTGTATGGTCCAGCTAGCTCAGATCCTTGTGGGGGCGGGGCTCGGCGCTCTGGTCAATGCAGCAGGAAGTGTCATCGTGGTTGTCCTCTCGGCGTCGGCCATGTCCTTGATAGGCTGCATTTTCATTGCTCTCTTTATCAGATATGTGGAATAAAAGTGCTTTAAAAATGTTATCCGTATTGTTTTATTAAATAAAATATCTTTATTATATCTTTTCAATGTCTGATTTTATTATTTACTTTTTTATATCTCCCCTTACTTAAATGTCAAAGCCTTTAAAGAGGCCCTTCCATTAAAAACGTTTTTTTCTGAGGTTTCTGTTGAATATTTTAGCTCCACAGGTGTTCTTACCTTCATAGTGGGTGTGAAAACAGGTCAACAACTTCTCTTTCAGTTTTAATCTCTCAAACTACGCAGGTGGTGATAACAGCCGAGTTCTCCTGAGTTCGAAAAGCCTGTATCTGTTACGTCACAACTCCTTTGTTTGTATTCATCAGCTCCGGTAGTTGAAACCACGCCTAGCATGCTGCTGGCTAAAAGCTGTTAGCATAAGACGTAACAAACTGGAAGACACGACGTCTGCTGTTGCCATGTGCAGCGTGGCAGGAAACAGTATACCTTGCTCTCATAGGCTAGTTTGTTAGCCAATCTGAGTCCAGCAAATTCGCATAATGAATATTAATAAGTTGGAGCCAAAGCCAGCCGAATCTTCACGCAGACAGATTGAAAGGGCAGTAAATTAGTTCATCCTAACATTTTTTAGATATAAAATGTTTCATATTACAGGTTAATACTTGAGAAATAACAACAAAGTCATAAAATTTGTGTAAACTGGCCTATTCAAGATAAGTTGATAAAATCTGTTTTTGCTACTTTCAGATAAATGTATGGTGAATGCACTAGAAGTGTGTCCCACCGTAGAGGTGGGACAGTAGGTTCAGGTGTCCAGGTTGTTTCTCAGCAGTTGAATTTGTTCAAGGCTCAGAAATGTCAACATGACCTAAACAACATCAGGGTTAGACTCAGACAGTCTCATGTTTCATGAGGAGAAATGTTTGTTTTGTCGTCCTCTTCTAGTTCCAAATTACTTGCCACGTGGCAAAGGCCCCCTTTGTGGCTACACAGCTAGTAGGAGAGGTTATTATGAGGACGAGTCCTCTGACAGGTCCATGTTTTTATTATACCAACCTCCTGAAATCAGAGACAGAAGCTGTGCAGTCTATTGGGTGAATGGGATGAAAAACAGCGATGAGATGAGGCTCGTCAGATCTCTTTTGTGACTGAGATCCTATGAGACCTGATGTTCCTGAGCTGAATGAACATTTTCAAGATGCATCTTCTCTCCCAGGATATAAAAACTTTAAATTTAACCTTATGATTAGAATGGTGGGCCTTTGGAGCTAATCAGCATGGATTTCATGAGACATTAGCATGATCCAGGTGTTTGTGCATGTTAGGCAGAAAATCCACTTGCTGCATTTATCGCTTGTTGCAAAGATGTTAAACCTGATACATGTTTAGATGAGGGGAAAATTCTGAATCTGAATTCATGACTTTAGTGTTTTAATGAAAAATTATGACAGATAAGTATCTATAATTAGATTAGAGATCAGGTGAGGAGCGCCATCGTCCAGGAGGAGCTTGAAGTCGGGCCGCTGCTCCTCCTCATCGGAAGGAATCAGCTGAGGTGGTTCAGGCTTCTTGTTAGGATGCATCCTGGTTGTCTTCCTATGAAGGTTTTCCAGGTACATCCTACTGGGAGGAGGCTGCCAGGCAGAACCAGAGTATACTGGAGGGATTATATGTCCTCACTGGTCTGGGAACATCTGGGGATCCCCTGGGAACAGAAGGAGAGTGATGCTTGGGTGCCTGTTGCCCCATGACCCGACACTGGACAAGTGGAAGCAGACGGACGGACGGATGGAATTCAGCAAATGACTGGACAGTCTGAAACTTGTAATAACCTCTAACTTGAACTATTTGTCTGATTGGAGATGGACTCACCCTTGTCTATCACATCTGTCTCATTTTAGCTTTTACTAAGCGATGGTACAGCTCTGCCATCCTGATGTCGTGGATTCAACCTCTGCAGCTGTAGAAAACAGCACAGCCTCTGTGGAAGACTCGAGTTCTGCTTGAATCCAACAGATCCTGCTTTAAAACTAACTAGCTATCTGTGTGTTCGCTTCACTTCAGTAAATCAGACTCGTAAGACCGAAAGAAAAAAGACAGCTGAGTGCTGTAGGTCACTGTTGTCTTTACTTCACGCAGGAAGGTCCCTTCCTTTGACCCTCATTATACAGCCTTTCTTTCTGGCTTTGAGATCTGAACATTTTACTCATCTTTCTTCCAGCGAAACTCGTTTTCACCCTTGACGGCGTGTGATATCCCCCAGTGACACTGATGATGACAAATGCAGCATCTGAACCCACTGTGCTCCTGGTGACATGTCGCAGGATGTTGGAGGGGGTTGTCATCATTAATCTGCAGCATGTTTCCCCAACAAATGGACTTCAATTTTTCAGTCTGTCTCTAGATCTGTCTCACATTTGTGACAAATTAAAGGGTCTTCAGTAGAATTGTGGGGGGAGGAATGCTGATGTTCGCTAATCTCATGACGATTATGCGCTCTTGCAACTGAATTTGTAATCCTTATTTGAGGTTGTTTATTGCCTCGAAGGGGTTTTCACCCACAGATAAACTGTAAGAGGTGTGTGTATGTGGTGCATTCAACACCCACATGAAAAATTGCTCCGTCATACCAATTTATTTGTCAGGTCCTGTGGTCCCTGGATTTTTATTTCTAATTAGATTAGCTGGTTTCTACGTGCAGACAAAGCTCTTTTGCTTTGACCTGTATAATTAAATAACCAATATGGTGTTCATTACAAAAGCCTTGTTGCCACAGCGAGTTTGTGGATCATCTATTAGTCATAATCGACATTTATTTATGTTTCCATGTGGCTTTGTAATGGCCTTGTCTCACGGATTCAGAGTTTGGAGGCAGGAGAGTGGATGAAAAGAGTTTTTAACCAATTAGATTTTAGAAGATTTCGTTTTGGACAGACACCCTTGAAAAAGAGAGACAGTTTATTTCAATAAGATTTTACAAGCAAAAGAAACAATAAAAAATCTAAATGGAATTGTTTAAATTAAAAAATATATTTTTAATTCAGTTAATTCATCATCTGGAAAATGGTCTTTATAGATCCTGTTATGTAACCTGGGGTTTATTAAAGGTCACTGATGCCTTTTTGAGAAATGAAAACACTGAGTAAGTCTTCTCTATGAGAGATAATTCTGCCATCTGTATATTTATCTTAACATTTAAACTTGCTGTAATTTACATTAAGTGTCTGAAGTGATAAAATATGACAGATGGGGTTATATTTGGACTAAAATCAGACATTTTAATCAAATTGTCTCCAGTTACACTAAATTAAATACATGTCATATATTTGCACTTTAACAGTTAAATAAAAGAGTATTAAAGTAATTTAATTCTTTTTTTAGGAATCTTGAACATTCTCAAAATCTGTGGTAAAAGGGTTTAAAATAAAGGGAACTGCTTTTACATTAACGCAGTGCCTACTTTATACAATAATCCAATATTTCTTCTAACAAATGTCATTATTTTCCACTCTTAAATGCTTTTTTAACCCCAAATTAACGACCACTTTTATTTCTGATTTTTCAGCTTATTGGGCTCGTTTTTTTATCAATGGAACTGGAACATGAAGAAAAAGACCAGCCAGTGTCTCTCGGTTTTTATACTCGCACATTCAACATTTTAAACATCTTAAAAACACATTACAAAAGACATGTCCCAAATTTTTTTCACAGCTGAACACATTTAATTATACCACTGAAAATAAAAGGCAAAGACCAAACACATTTTTTGGCGAAATGTCTCATGATGATGACAATTGATCTATTTGGATGAGTTTGTGTCGCAACGTGCGGGACAAAAACTGCGTCGATCAACTTAAATGCGCATTAACACCGCAGCATCTTTAAAGTGTCTCTGTCTCATTACGTGCTGTTCTGCGGAAGGTCTCTCATGTCATTATATATCACAGCTCCTGGAGGGTAAAACAGCACAGCAGGCGCCGCTGGTGCGTTACCGACCACCAGCGCGTGCCCGTGTTCGTCCATCTCTGGCTTCGTGGAGGCTGTGATCGGTCTTATGGTGGTCACAGTCGGAGAGGTCATGCGCCAAAAGAGATTTGTCAGCGCTTTCCTGAACTCTCGTCGCATCAGGCAGTACAGGATGGGGTTGAGACAGCTGTTGGAGTGCGCCAGGCACACGGATACGGGAAACACGTACACCTGCATGGTGTAATACTCATAAGTGAAGTGCACCACGTTGAGTTTGATGAGGATGCCCCAGGCGGTCAGCGCCTGGTTGGGCAGCCAGCAGAGGAAAAAGGACAGAACTACTATGGTTACCGACCTGGTGACCTTGGCGCGTCGCTTGGCGCTGGAGGTGTTGATGTTTTTGGAGGTGATGAAGCGCAAAAGCAGCAGATAACACGCTGAGATGACACCCAGCGGCACCAAAAACCCCAGCAGGACTTTCTGTGAGTGATACAGTCCCAGCCAAAACTGCGCCGATCCGTTTGTTTCCGGGAATTTAACGAGGCACAGGTCCTCGTTGGACACGGTGGCGGTCGTGGAGAAAATTGCGTGCGGCAGAGCTGCGGATACGGCGGTGAACCAGATGAAAACGGAGACGCACCGCGCGGAGGAGCAGTGCGTCCGCCGTCTCCTGCCTTTGAGCGCAGAGGCGAGGGAACAGTACCTCGCCACGCTCATGGCCGTGAGAAAAAACACGCTGGCGTACATGTTCATGGCTGTCACATAAGAGACGATCTTGCACATGGCTTTGCCAAAAGGCCACGTGAAGTCCAGCGCGTTTTCCACCGCCCAGAACGGCAGAGTCAAGACAAACTGGAAGTCAGTCACCGCCAGACTAGTTACGAAAAGGTTGATGGAGGATTTTCTCCACACCTGTTTACAATTCATCAGGTACAAAACCAATAAGTTCCCAACCAGACCAAGGGCACAAACCAGAGAGTAGATAACAGAGATGGTAATCCTCACCACAGCAGCACCGTCTCCTGCAAAATCAGTTTTACCAAAGTCTGACATGCGGGAGTCGCGAGAGCAGTTGGTGGTGTTTAAAGTGCAGCTGAAGTTGAGGACCGTCCCGGCGGAACCTTCAACATTTCTGTCAGTAAATTCTCCAGACATTTTTCCTTTTGTCCCCAAAAATATTTCTCCCAGTCATGCCGTCACCAAACTAACTCACATCTTGGATAAATAACATCGTCCGCTCATGCACCAGATTCTATGTTGAAAAATCATAAATACACTCCGCAGGTTGTTGTTACGGATCCAAATGATGAATTTAGGGGGGAGTATATCTGGGTGTTGCTCTGCGCGTCTCAGTTCTCAAACAATGAAAATGCGTCCTGACGCAGCGCTCCGGCGCAATCCGGCGCTGTGGCGCCTATCAGGCGACACAAGGGAACAAAAAGCGCATTTAAACTAATTTCATTCCGTCAAAAAAAGTCAGGAAATCCATCATGGTTGGACATTTATCAGACAATTAACAGCCTGGAATCAAACTGTTTTAATTCCATTGGACTGTTTGACCAACTCACTCCCTCCTTCTCTCTCTTCTTTTCTCTCTCCCGCCCATTCTCACGCACATGTTCACGCACGCAGGTGTTATGTCATAGAAAGGTAAAAGTTTGTTTTCTTAGAAAAATCTCATAGTATCGTCATACTGGACTCAGAACGGTTTAAAGTTCTTCATTGGTCCCAACTTTGAAAACACCAACAGGCGTAAATAAAAATATGACGTTCATGTTCATGTCCTGACCTTGTTTTTTGGGGATCAGTACTTCACTGATATATGTGAAAAGTTCAATATTTTCCTTATTTGACTTTGCATGTTTGACATGCTAAACACTCGTGTGTTGGCAGATATTTTAATTGTTGTTAGATGTGATTTTTTTCATCATAATCATATCTATTTTGGTAAAAAAAAAAAAAAAAAGTATATTTCCACAGAAAGAAAATATGACTTTTTTATTCTGAATGTCTTATCATTTGATATTTTAGAGGGATTTAGATGGAGGATCAATTTTGTTGCATTCTAACAACTTGACAGCAGTTGGGATTAAACTCATTTTTGAGTGTAAATGTTCTTCCCTGCAAATGTTACTTGCTACCGAACATTTCTTACTCCCAAGTTTGAAGTTTTAGTGTAAAAATTGACGTAAACTCGAACCTCTTCTTCCCCAAAATGACAGTCAGAGTGAATTCTGTCAATATCGTGTTAAATTAAAAACACAGCCGAAGCTGATTGTTAGAGAACACCCCTCTTAAACACATGTATTGAGCTGTAAACAAAACATTTTCACAAAACAGCTTCAAGTTTGTTAATTTTTTAAAAAATATGATCTTTAAAATTTTCACACAAACATTGTATTTCTAAATGTTCCATCATACAATTTTATAAAATGAAAGTTTATCTATCCTCACAGAGAGTCTGACGTGTTGTCTCAGACTCCTTCATATGTTACTTAAAACATATTTAAACAGTCAGAAACTCTTATTTTGCTGCACTGATTTGGGTTTTGTGACTTTCTGTTTGGTCTAAATGTCCGTTTGTAGAAGCAGATTTTGTTTCGATAACCTGAACTTGAGACTGTGTCTGCTGAGGTCAGAGGCTCAGACGCTTACGGGTCCTGTTCGTGGCTCTCCAGCTCGTCTGGGGGGATCCTGGAAGTGAAATCTTTCACCTGAGGATGACCACATCTCTGTTGCACTGAGCAGCTCCTACTTGATGTTGGGATTTGTATCTAAAGAGGCAAAACTTTCTAGTTTCAGTTTCTTTTATAAGCTGATTTTTTTTTTTTTTTGGTCTTGTATCTTTGAGTGTTTCTGATTATGCATCGCTTGTTTTATTTTGAACCATGAATCTGATTTAATGATGAAATGTAAGACAGACATTGAAGCCAAAATAAAAGCACAACCTCCGGCTGCAGTTCTTGGCTCATGTATTAATGACACCGGCTCACCTACTGCTGCAGGTTCAAATATTCATCCCTCTAATATGTTTCACTTTAAATATTATGATATATTTTAATGCTTAAAACACAACTATGTGTGCAATTGGGACTTTAAGCACCAAATCTTAGTGATCGGACTCTGGAACCATTAGATTTTATCAGAGAGGGTTTTTTTCTGGAGATGGATCCGTCTACATGCTGGTTTGGTGCAAGTCTCCAAATCTTTAATGTTCAAGCTTTACTAGAGTTTGCGTGTTCTACACTGTGGTTTTATCCAGGTGCTTCAATTTTCTTCACCAGAAACATGGACTTGGGGGTTAATTGGTGATCCAAAATTGACCCTAGAAGGAAGTGATTGTCTCATTTGTCTCTGCTTGTCTTGTCCAGGGGTATCTGAGCTTTTTCTTACTGACAGCTGGAATAGGACATGCAGGATTAAGAGATGCAAGTACAGAAAATACAAGAAGAGAAAACATGCCTCTGCAAATTGTATGAGAGCCGTGTTCTAACAAAACCTTCACTTTAACCCACAGAAACCATCATCAAGGTTCAAGGTACTTACTTGTCGTCTCATCGTGCAGACATGAAGAACAAGATCTGAAACTGGAAAGAAAGCAGTAAAAGTAATAATTCTAAGTTGATTAAATCAGTAAAGATAAAACAGCACTAAAAAATATAAAAACCAGAATAAAAACAACACAATAAGAAACAGTTTATTATNTCTAACAGCCACTCAGGTGATGAGTTCTGACCATGATGCTGCAGTTTTATTCCAAGAGGAGCAAATAGATGAAAACTGTTACTGTAGAGTTAAAGATGTGTATTTTTTAATAATCAAATCAGAGTTCCGTTTGTGTCAAATCTTTAATAAAACTCGGTGTTCCCATCCTAATGAAGGCCTCTGTGTGTAAAAAATATCTCTGGATGGATGAAAAAATAATTATGAAGCTTCATAAAATCAGTTTAAGGGTAATTAGATTGTGTAAGATGGGTAAAACTTTGTAGGTGAATTTGGAACGTCTTAATAAGTCGATTCGTTTCTAGTCCAGTGTCCTTACGAGCAAAATGAAAGAATTACTTTTACAAGGTTATGATTCACTTCTATTATCCTGCAATGATTTCATCATTCCTTGTTTTATACAATGACATCAGCTGGATAAAATTCAATGATTTTTGCTGAGGACGGACCAATAACACTGTAGAATAGTCTCTTAGAAAGGGAAATAAAAACTCTGGCACTTAGAAACTTTTCCTGACGTGGTGATAAATAAATCAGAATGTCAAGGAAGGACAAAAAAATAAACAATTTATTGCATTTTCACCTCAAAGTTCAGCATCTGTGGTCGTACATAATAATGTTTTTAGGTCTTTCAGCTTCAGGTTTGTGTTGCAGATCATTTTGTTAGTAGAGAATAAATTCCATTAAATAATTATCTATAAATTCTGGAAGAAAATATTACATTATAAAGTGCATGAAAAAGTGAGAAAATGGAAAGTTTGTGACTTTAGAAACAGGATAAAGTACATCAAACCCTCAATGGCATCTTTAAAAATGTGAATTTGAAAGTTCTGATTCAAGTTCATATTTTTTAAACATCCTGAGGAAACGGAGGATGAAGCGAAAAAGAGCAAGAAGGTCCCAGAATCTCCCTGAACCAGAGGCTTTTTCTTAGAAAAACAAATTCTCTTCAAATATTTCTTTCACTGAAGGGTTTTTCTTTTTTCTTTTCTTTTTATAACTTCTGAAAATCTGTTCAATTCTTGCATTTCATAACAACAGGAGTTTAGACTAAAGCCTTACGTGTCAGTAAGGTCATACAATTAGTTTCAAAAACAAATAATTGCACGTCAATCCTCAACTGTCCTACATGGTTACCACATAGTTTCTGCTGTAGATGAGATTTTGTATTTTAACTCGTTTATTTCTGCCCGACAGAGTGTTGACATGCTTGATTAGCTCAATCTTGCTTGATTCCACTCTTCAGTGCTCCTGTCAGTCAGTGACATGCTGTATGACTGAGTCACTGTACTTTAGAGTATTCAGGCTGCAGAAACATTCAGATTTTATACCAAATAATCATTCAAGTCACTCGCAGTAGTGTGAAAATGCTAATTAGCCTTTTGTAAAGCTGGAATGATGTCCTCAGTTTTAAGGATAATATTTAATGGAAATGTGGATGTCTGTACAGTATTTACATCAATTTAAATGTGTTTATGGAGTTTTTTTTTTTGATAAGACAGATGGGATCACCTTGCATCAATAAAATTAGATTTTTTATATTTTTTGTAAGAAATTATAGTAAAAGATAAGCATCTTTTTCCCCTTTGCGTTTATCTCCAAAGGATACAGAGATCATCTTGTCAGATTCTTGGCAGAATTGAAAGAAAATCTGTGAATAGCTGGACACATTTCGACTTTCACAGTTATCAGTTTCAGCCACAGATCTCTCCTGGAAATAGAGTCCTGATCCTCCAACTATTAAAGGTTATCTTCAAATGGCAGCAGGGTCAATATGAGGAAGAAGATTAAAAGCTAATGCATCCTCACCGAGTACATTTCAAACTTCCTTGAAGCTCAACGAAATATGGGTCAAATGAAGTTTATTATTCACATAACCCGTAGCCACATCTGGCAAAAATAAGTTCCGCTATCAGCAATGCACATAGTATATACGTTAGGAAAGGTAATAACTCATGATGCAGTGACTCTTCATATCTGAACTGCAGCTTCAGCTCAGATAAGAAGAGGGTTTGGAGAAAATCATGTAAAATCCAAAGCTAGTGGGAACAGGAGTATTTAAATCTACTTCAAGTCCTGCATTGAAAATTGGTACTTCAAGTTCAGTCAAAGTTCATAACCCTCAAATCCTGATACATGAAATAACAGTTAGAAAATGATTATTGTTGTAAACATTGATCAAACATCACAAACAGAACTTACGCTCATATACACTGATGTTACTGATAAATTTACAATATACATTGAAAAAAAATCCTATAATTTGTTATTTTATACTACAAAACAATATATAACAGTATTAAAGTAAGTACTACATGTACCTAAATATTCCACCAATAATTAAACTTCAACGTGTATGAAACAGTTGTAGTGTTCTGGTGACCTCTAGTGGCCATGATGCAAACTGCACCAACTAACTACAAATTGGTTGGAAGAAGATTCAAATTTTTTTTTTCCGTCTTTCAAATTTCTCTTTTTTTTTATGTTTTCGTTTGGTAAGACTCTAAATTCACTTCCAGTGCTGATATGTGGTATGTAGCAGTCTGTGTTTGGGAGTCTGTGGACAGCTGTCAGATCCAGCCTTGGATATGTACCAGAGCAGAACAGGTGGAGCTGTTGCCCTTTCAGGCAGAACGCTGCGCTCAGTTTGTCTGGCATGAATAGTTATTTTTTTAATGTAAAAGAGGGATTCATTTAATAAAATATATGCTAAATTAAAGATAATTTGGGATTTTAAATACAAGCAAAAGACGTGGAAGCAAATTTACCCTAAAAATCAAAATGGATAAAACTGTGTAGGTTGTAGTTTCTTAAATTACAGCCAGTGATGGTAGAAAAATACAAAATTAAGACCAAGCATTGAGTTGATTTCCTATAAATCACATAAAAAGTAATAATATGAGAGATTTTAAGAGAATTTAATCCTCACGTGCCAGCAGGATTTAAATCAGACGAGTATGTGCTACGTTCCGTGTCACATTGGTATTTACTGGCAAACATTTCAGAGTCCAGCTGTTGTTTTACTGCACTATAGCAACACGTCAAAACAATAAAACTATAAAGTTTAATCACCATGATGTGGAAGGATTCTGATGTTTAACTCTCCAAACAGAGAGCGAAGGACTGAGAGGAGATTCTGAACCATTGGTTTGATTGAAAGTTAGCAGTGGTCTTATGGTTTCAGTATCTGCACACTGTTGCGCAACACTTTTAAAACTGTGATGAATTTCTTCATGAGTATTAGGACCTTAAAATTGTACTTGGTTAGATCTATTTTTACAACTCTAATTACAGAAAAGTTGGAATTCTGTGTAAAATGTGTTTAAAAACAGAATCTGCAAACTCATAAACCCTTTGATTTTACATACTCAGAAATAAAGGTATGAGACAGGAACATTTTTGTACCCATAGTACTTTTTTAAAAATAAATCTTCCATCAAAAGTACAATATTGGTCTTTAAAAGGCCAGAAATGTCCCTTTGAGTGTTCAAACTGATATAAAGTACACATTTGTACCATTTCAACTTACTGCACCTACAAGCCTGTCCACGGCTGGTTAAAGAGGAACTCACCCCCCTTTAAATTATCTTCCTGCCTTCTAACTGCTGTTTTAAAAAATGCTGAAAGTAAGCATCACTTAGGACCTGGGGGGGGTGGTGTGTTGGGCTGTGATTGAAGTGTTGCACTTCTCAGTGTTTAGATTAGCTCCATTGTGACTCTGCCGTGTTGCAGAGAGGTAATCTGAGCATGATGAGAATATAACAAGTATAAATCACATCCATACAATCAGAACCACTGTAGTGAAGTCTTTGCGACTGATTTCATTATTCTTTTACTGATATTCGTTATTGTCTTTGTCGCAGTTTTCAGCCGGTTGCTCTAAATCCCTGTGTGCAGCTCTTTGGTGAGAGACAATGGGCGGGGGGGGAGTGCGTGTGGGCGTGTCTTAGAGACGATGCCCATGACGTAGACATGAACCGCTTTCAGCCAATCAAAAAATTAAAATGCACCTTTCAACCCTGAGAGGGCAGCACTGAGACGTTTTTAGATCAAAAAGTGTAGAATTTAACAAGTTTACATATAAATGTAAAAAAAAAATGCCCAGAAACTGAAAGATTACACTGGTAAAGACCCACTAATACAGTTTATAAGCAGAAAAAAAAGCTGTTTTGGGGGTGAGTCACTCTTTCATCTCCATTTTAATAAGTATCATCCATCATATATAATATCATGTTTTAAATGTTGGTTTTAGTTCTCAAAAAGTGGCATAAATTTACTGTTTTACTGGCACAAATTCATAAGATAGAAAAATGGACCCTTAAAACAAAACCCCCAGCGACAAGAATTTGTACCCTTTTAGGTACCTCTATTTTTGAGAGTGTAGCTGATGTTAATCAAATCTTCCATTGTGAATAAATCGGGGCAAATCCATGGCTGTGAGCTTAAATTGGCAGTCTGAGGTCGTTCCATGTGACACGCTCTCTAGTGGGCAAAGATGAACTGTGACAGAAATGATCTGAAACAGCTGTGCAGCAGTGATTGATGTCTTTGTCCTGTCATGATCATTGACTTCTGAGCTGTTCTTAGTAATTGATTTAATTTAGTTCCTGTTTAAGTTTTGTTAAGCTTGTGTGTTTTTTTCATCATCTGATATATTAAATGATAAAATGGTAAATGGTGTGTACTTGTATCATTTTCTACATTTAAAGTTCAGTTTGGACAGTGTCCTGGGACACACTGACAGAGGTGTGGACATCAGACCCTCTATTAGTTTGATTCTCTCAGTTTCTTTGCGTCTACTCCAACACACCTGCCCCCCCTGGGTTTTGTACAGTCTGTCCATTTCGTTAAATTTTTTTTGTTACAATTTCTTTTGTTGTTTTGCTACAATTTTCACACTCTTTTTGTCATTTTTCACAACTCTAGACACAAAACTCACAACCAATGATCAATATGCACATTTTTTTAAAACGCTAACTCTTTTCTCAATTGCTTGGATACAACACACATAAAACTTAGATCATTTGTTCATTCAACAACAATCACCTGATTTTGCTTTCATTTCTCCCATCACATTTGGTTCTATACTTTTTTTCCACGTCAGCATCAAATCATTTCTCTCAATAGAAACAGTTGCAGTGTATCAATTGCTCTTTGTTGGATATGTTTGCTTTCGGTTAAATTGTTTGCCATACAGGTCTGTAAATACATTTTTTTAGATTCTGGCTTGCAGCATTTCTAGAGTTTGTTTCAAAATAAACTGATTCTGTTTACCTCTAAAGCTTTACTGCTTTTGAGTCCTCGATTACACACAAGCTCACAACACAAAGGTGGGAGGCACAAAGTCTGATTTGCTACCTGTGCCAGGATATTTGACCATGGCAATAACTGAGACAAGTCAAACATGATGCATGAATGAGATGCAAAGTCTGCAAAAAGAGGCAGACCATTGGTTTTGGAATAATGTGCTGAGGTTTTTTTTTTTTGCAGATCCAGGCTGGACTCGTGTCTGTGGTCACTCCAGTTTCTACATGCAGCGTGGTTCCTTTGGTTGATGAGTGAGAAGCTGTGCCAGACCCGCTTATGCTTAAACAACAGAACGTGTTTGAGATACTGTTTTCTATTAAAATATGTTTTACAAGGTCAGCTGTGTATGTTATAAAGACATAAGGTTAAAAGTACATTCATGCAAATAAAACTTTATACTATTTTTAGTGTGCAGTTGATTAAATCACCAAACACTCTGCTTTCATATTCTGTGCCATCAGTTTTATTAAAATTAACATTTTGTAAGACTTAATAACACAAAAACCCGGCGGAACAAAAACATCATAATCTCAAACTGATAAAAAATAGCTAAAAATTTTTAAATAGGTGTGTTTTTGACAGGTGGTCAAAATGGCAGGAGCAGATTTAACTGATCCTGAGTTGCTGCTTATAGAGACACATGTTAAAACTCAGTGGAGAGCTGGCAGTTTGGAAACAGTCTCATACAGTGAAGCACTTTCAGCCTGCGGACACAGACTCAGCTGTTCGGTTCTGAAGCTCAGAGGCTGTTTGGCTACAAATATACAGATCCAAAAAATCCTCCAAGTACAAAATCTTCTTGTCCTCTTTTTAACTCTGCCGTCAACTGCAGAATTTAGTTAACGCAGAGATGTTTTATAGCTCTAATGTACAAAAGTAACAATAGTTTTATCAGTTTAAATTATAGTTCAGATGTTTGGAGAGGTTCTGTAGAAAGTTTATGATGTTGGTTCTGACCAGACTGACAAGCTAATGGTTGTTAGCTGGCTGGAACAATAAAATCAATAACTTAAAATAACTCAAATTCCCAAAATATCAGCCATCTTTATCAGTTTTGTATTACATACTATGTAATTACTGGAAGTGCTACAGCTAGCTAGCTGCTGTTGATATTTGTACCAGCAAATAACCATCAAATTCTGTGTAAATAATAATGCAGTACTAGCCAAACAGATGTGTAAAGATTTATAAAAGGTTGTTTGCACTACAATGACTACAATCCAGTTGGCCCTACCCAGATTAGCCACTAGCTTGTTAGTCTGGTTAGAATTCATGTCTATTTCTGCAAACTGAGGCTGTTCAAATTGCTACAAGAGCTTAGATGTGAGTTTTTTAGAACCCTTTCACAAAATTCTTCTATAAAAGACATAAATTAACTAAGCACATATGTTCTTTAAGTGATAACGTTGGATTTTTTTGTGGCAGATAACGAAACAAAATGACACTCAAGCATAAACAAATAAAAGAACACCAAATGACACAAGCACAATACAGTTGCAGCTGCACTTTAAATATTTTACATTTGTATACATGGAAAGGTTTATACATATGCATTAGTTTTGTAAATGAACATGGAGTGCAGCATCTTACATCTGTCCCATTCCTCTAATTATACAGTGTCAATGTGTCTCCCACACAAGCCAGTGCAAAGCCAACCTGACTGAGTCTTATCACTGGCTGCCAGCTGGCGTCACAGCGTTTTCCATCATAGCAACAATTTATTTAGTTCTATGTAATCAGTACTCAGAGACAAGCCACATCAGTTCCTCCATAGCATGTGACAACAAAAACTTTATGCAAGTATTCGCACACCTGAATACTTTTGCCTATTTTGTATTTGTAATAAATTAGGCAAAGCATCTTTTTTTCAAAAGTCTATTTGAAGTTTGAAACTCAACACCTCCTTGAAAGGAAAGGAATGAGTGACATTTCATAGTGAAGTGTACAGATGCTCATCTTGTCTCTGGGCTGCCCGTACAGCCCTGCTCTCAATGGGAGGCTCAATCCTGCAACGGTACCAACGTGTTTACATACTTTCCAGAATTAGTGGGTGCTCATGTGTTTCCAGTGTTCTTACACTGAAGTAAAGTCTGTTTGCTCTGTTGGGTCTGCAGTTGAAGCTGTGTGTTTTTCCCTGGTGTCCATCATACTGAGCTTCTCTGTCCCATCCCTGGCCTCCTCACTCTGTCTTCTTCTCTGCCAGCACAATCTGCTCCTACGGCTGAAACAAAAAAAGCAACCATGAACATATGGAGGCCATGGGAGAGCTTGCATAATCACAGTTGTTTAGTGTTGATGCTTCATGTTTATAGGAAAAGTTAAAAAAATAACTTTTTGTCCTATTGCCAAAAGGTAAATGAGGTATTTTAATTGACCATATGAGCAAAATTGTTCCTCCAGCAGGGCTGCTGACTGCAAAGTGTTGGAAACAAGTTAAGGAAACTGTTTTCGCAAAGGGAATTTGTAAAATAAAATACTAAAAAATAATTTAAAATAAACGCTTTAAAAACTTCCAATAGGGATGTTCCTACAAAAAAGTGCTTTCGTTTCTTTCTTTTTATTAAATCGAGAGCATACGTTTTATTTCTAACAGTGCTGATGCTTTAAAAGAGCAGGATCTAAAGTACATACATAGCTGAAACATGTAAGTACAGCATTGTGCAGAAGTCTTGAGTCATTTTGTTTTATTTTACTTTCAAAATGAGACTGATTTTCTTATTATCCTAAAAAGTTGTTGAATGTTTTTAAATGTTTTTCTGGATTTTCTGTTTGGTTTTTGGTCATTAGTTTTTAAAGAGTTTTCTGTCAAGCATAAAACCCTTAAAAGGTGCAATATGTAAGAATTAGACCTTGTGGTGAAATGGGAGTACTGCAGTTCATGTAGAAAACAAAACCGTCCTCTCTCAGCCACTCACCCCCTTCACTTCCTGATTTTTCTGCAGGGTTGCCAGTTTCAATGTTGATCCTCCTTTTGTTTCTCTTGTATTTGTTAAATTTTTGGGAAGGATGTTGTGGTTTCTTAGGTCTACTACAAGTTACCTCAGGGCTGCTTCCTTTACTGGCTTCCATTCCATCCACAGTGCTACAACCCTTTGCCACTGATTTTTGTCAAATTTAAACTACTTGTTTTAAAGACTTGGCAACCTTGCAGGCTCACATGTGATTCGCTATGGAACCAGGAAGTATGGACTTGGAATAGTTATTGTAAACAATGATTCAACCCTGGACCAGCGTTTTTAAAGTGACTGGCGGCCACCCAGCCGGCTGAGATTGAAATCCGTTACTGCGTAACTTTACTGTCAACATCAGCGGGACATCAGACTAATTGACTCTGACCTGCAATCTTTCAGACATAAAATGGTCTTTAAACTCAAGGGATGAACTAGTGTTGTGTTTTAAGAACCAGATAGAAATGAAATATTTAGACTCTTTGTTACCGGCACTCTGTCACAAAGGCATAATTTGTACCCATTTGTTTAGTTGAGTCTATTTAAAAATACTAAATATTAGGGATACAACGATACAACTTTTTTCAAACCGATACGACACCGATACTTTGATCAGAGTACTTAATGATACCGAGTACCAATGATGATACTTCTACCACATAAAAAAATGCAATGAATTGTAAGACAGGTTTTATTCTCTTCTCTGTTTGTTACAATGAATGATGGTGAATTAGATAAGAAGTAAAATATTAAGAAAAATGACTACCATTCTAAAATTTTAAAGTTAAAAATGAAACATTTCTGTAAAATTATTGCAGAGTTTCCACATTTTAAGCAGGGGCGCAGATAGGATTTTGAGACTGGGGGGGACCCAGCTGTCAGCCAATGATGGTTAACAAAGGTCTACATAATCAACAAATATGTGTTGAAACTATTATTTGTCTGGAAGCCGGTCATCCACCAAAACTTCATGCTTTGAGCAAAATATCTTTTATTTAAACACTTTTGTTCAAACCGAGTACACAACATATTTACATAAAAAACGTGTATAAAGGCAGACATTTACTGTATAGTAGCAAACTATTGAAGGTTTTGAAAACATTTTATCTTTAAAACCAAGAACTACCTGGACTGCAGCACACAGACTGAAAAACATCCACACCATCGGCATTACACTACTGGCCAATTTCTTGCCTGTGAAGCCTGTACTATATGGGAAGATTAATCCAACTTCCGAGTAAGAGATCGGACTTCATGGCGAAAGATTCTTACTTGAATTCTGGAAATTCCAACTTTTCTGTATAACAGAAATGCACCGTTGGCTGATTAGCACAGGCGCCGGGCTTTTGATGCGCGCTGCGATAGTATTCTGTATTACTGGTGGTGTTTGTCGTCCATGCTGTCTGTAAAAGTGGGGGGGACCGATCAGTCTCACTATGAATCTGAGGGGGACACGTCCCATCCGTCCCCAGTGCCATCTGCGCCCTTGATTTTAAGCATTGGTTCATGTTGTCGGTTAACTTTAGCCGATATTGATACGAGTACATTAGACGGTATCGGGGCCGATACCCGATACCAGTATCAGTATTGTTGCATCTCTACTAAATATTTCACAAGTTGCCAGACATAGATTAGATTATAGAACCAACAATAAGATCCCCAGAGAGGTGTCAGCTGGAAACTTGACATACAGAAGATGATCATATGAAGGATGATGCATCTCTCAGGTTATATGTCTAATGAAGGAATTTATTTTCCCAATTAAAATAGACAATATACTCAAATTCTGTTCATAGGCTCTAGATAGTTTTTTTAACGCTGAACCTTTTTTTGTCTTTCACTTGTTCATTTTTTAAACACAAACTGCACCATATAATGTTGTGGTCTGGTACAAGGTCTGGACTTAAAACAAGTGGAAAAGCAGTACAAAGACTCAATAATCAAGACCACTTGATTACAAGCAATTCTTGCTTCTTAAAAAGAAAGTATAAAGAAAGTAGGAATGGTTTTTGCATGGTACTGTACTCAGCAAAGCACACAACACATGAAAAGAAGATTGCCTCAAGAGCTTTCTGGGAGAAAGTCTTTCTAATGGATGATGTTATAAAAAGGAATTAATTGCCTTAAAATAAAATAAAAAACTAGAACAGGTAAATCAAATTTAAAACAAAGTTTTACATTAACTATGATTATTATACTGTTTCCCTTGTTTTACCAAGTTAGAGTTCAGAATTTCATAACTGTTCTTTTGACTGCATTTCATTCATTGACAAAAAACATTTTATCTTACTGTGAGCAGATGCAGATGAGAATAATGAGAGCCATCAACAAAACAAGTGCTGCGATGATGCCTATGACGATGTGTTGCTTCTCTCCTATTTGCCAGCCCAAGTCCACATATTCACACCTTGCACCAATGTATTGACTCTGACACCTGACACAAAGAAAACAAAAAGATTTCTAGATTCTGTTTCTGAGTTATTCTGGTGAATTTATAAATGCAGCTAATTAAGTCTAAATATTATTTAAAGGCAGTATAACAACAAGCTCAAACAAGGTACAGAACCAAAGGAGAATCCACATAGTATCAGTTGAAATCACTCTAAATTTGTACTTCTAGAGCAACAATTAACTGCAAAATAGCCTCAGAATAATTTAGTTTGTGATGCAAGCATTAAATTTGGCACAAATCCTCTCTTTGGACAACTGCGTCAAAAATGGTACTAGCCAGGAGAAATATCAACATGGCAACCATTTTCCAAAATGGCCACCATCCAAATTGAAAAGTTTTATTCCCATAGCAACTATTTGCATCAAAGGCAATATTTTGAGCATATAACTAGGTTTTAGGGGTCAAATGATCTAATGATAATACTGTCTGGGTTCTAGTACAAAATAAAATAGTCCAAGAGGGTGTCCAAGATGGCTGCCATGAAATGTATGATTTCTGAATTAACTGTGCTTAAGGTAATTTCTAATGTTCATTAGAATGTCTTATGATTATGATACAAGCATGAAATTTAACTTAAATTATAACGAGTCTCTAGGAAAACTATTTATGCAGAAATATGGCTGCTCTTTTCAAGATGGCTGCTAAGCCTTATCTTCAGGAAAATCCAGCTGGTAATGATCATTTATCGTTTTACAAATTTTAATGATAAAATACTTTTATTTCTCATTTATTACGTGAATGTTCACTTGTTTGTCATATTTTGCATGTCACAACAAAGATGGTGTCCAGGATGGCCACAAATCTTAAAAATATCTCATCAATAAATAAACATAAAAATACTACTATGAGTTTACAAATAAGTAATAAAGATAATGGATTTCCTTAGACTATTACTCATATTGTCAGATTGCATTTTAGAGGGTGGAGAAAAGCTTATTATAATTACAATAACGGGATGTACACAACCAGGGCACACTGGTGACATCACTGCTGTGTAACTCAGCATGGGGTCCAGTGTCAGCTGATCTTTACTGCTGCTGTATTAATAGATTAGTAGTTGTAGCATAGTTTACTTTAGTGCTCCAAATGCAGTATAACAACCCCATAATAAGGACTAGTAAACAGTAGTATGTATTTACTAGATTTAGTTAGATAGCCAGGCCACCACGGGAGAGTCGAGCCAAGAGTAAGGGTAACCCCTCCTTTCCACCGAACGCGTCAGCAGCACGTTACTGCCTCAGCACGTCATACGCAGCTGATACATACCGCTGTAGTCAATAGAACCCTTTCCACTGCATCCGTCAGCAGCAACAATGGCACTCCACTACTGGGTTTTGCAGACCCCCGCTGTAAACTTTTTTAAAACCGAAATACGCTCCGAGGAAGCAGCCCTCTGGATCTTTAAATGTCCTTCATATTTACATAAAACAGACAGAACATAAAACACAAACCTTTTGGAGTCATGTTGTAGTTTTTTTCTGCTTGTTGTTGTGTATTCTGACGAAGTCACGCGTGATTTGTCAATCTCTCGTGACTTCGTGCTCTTTTAATGACGGTTGCTTCCCTGCTGCTACGTTTCTGATACGCACCCTGTGGAAAGGACCGAGCAGCAGAATACGCGAGCGAGACGTGTTGCTGCAGTAACGTGCTGCTGACGCATTCGGTGGAAAGGAGGGGTAAGGGTCTCTACATGCCTCTTCTGTCTTCTCCAAACTGAGTTATTACCCTCTCACTGTGGAATTTGGAGACCTGGAGATGCTGCAGAAGTTTGTCATACAAATACAGTAGGTCCAGCAGCTGCCTCTGTGGATGAGACCAGGCTTGACATGTTTGCCAAAAAGCAGAGACCTTACGAGGTCATTCCCCTAACTAGGGCAGCTCTGCTCCAACACACAAGAGTGGTACTGCCAACCAGGCTGGCTGTCTGTGGGCCCAGACAACCCAGTGTCAACCAGAAGCATAGAGCCCTGCAGACTAAGGCTGGTTTGATGGGAAAGGGCAGGTCTTCTGGACAGCCAATTATCCCATTGCTCAAAGTTACCAACAACTGACCAAATATGGCTGTAAATCAGACTGTCATGGAAGGTAAAAGTGCTACAGACTGGGCCTGAGCTGCACAACTCTATACAGTTGCAGGTGTGATGAATTAAAGCTTATCTCATGTTTGAGTGTATCCACAGCAGCGCGTGGTGACAGCTAAAGTCCCTTAGCTCGGCTCCGCAAGTAGGGTTCATATTACATAGCTAATGTGGCAGCCATCTTGGATTCAATCAGAAGAATGCATGGGAGCTAGGAATCTGAAACCTTGTCTACCTAATTAGCAGATCCCAAAATTTTGTTGGTTTTGCTGCAGACATCTTGGATCCCACCTTTGTTACAACCACACTGTGAGGTGTAGCATTACAAAGATTAATTAATCACACTAAAATCTTAGACACAATACACATTGGTTTACATCCTTAATGTTCTGCTTTGTTTCAGATATTTAGCTGCAGAAGAAGAATTTTGAGGGCATATGGTGGCCATCTTGAAAAATGGTCGCCATCTAGAATTTTTCAGCCCCTTTAGTTGAAAAAATAGACCTCAAAGATTATTTGTGCCAAATTTCATGCCTACTTCACAAACCAAAGTATTTTTGCAGTTATATGTTGCACTCTTCTTACACCTTTTCAAATTAATTGTTCTAGTTGCAATTTAGTCATAAAGCATCTTAATCTGTTCACAATTTATCCTCATTTTATTCACAATTTTGACTTGCCCAAATCATCAGATTCTAATTTGTGTCTTCAATTAGTCACAACACTCCTAAAGTTGTTTATATTTTTTATACTTTCTGACTCAGGAACTAGAAGGGTTTTAGACTGTTGCAATACCTTTGTGACTATTATGAGAGAAAGTTTTGTCTCAAATTTTTTAACCACTTTAAATATTTTAGCATCATGAGAACGAATCATCTTTTACATGCTAAGTTTTTCTGAAATCTGTACATGTATGTTGCAAAACGTGACTTTTACAGTTTCCTCTCTCACTTTATATTTCTCTGTGAACATTTTTTTTGCAGCTTTCTCTCACCTGCAAGATGGCGTGTTCTGCTCCTTAATGTAACGACACTCTCCATGGACACAGTAATACATCAACTCTTTGGGACATTCTGAGTAGTGACCATTCCACTGTTCTGTTTCTGCTGGATCCACAAACAAGTTTCAGAAAAATACAACAAACTATAGTACTGCCAAAAAAAGAAAAAGAAGAAGAAGAAGCTAATAATTGTTTATATGATTGCTCAACCAAGTATCAAGACATAAAATGGTTATAAACATGAATAAATTAGAGTTAAAATCTAAAACCATTTGATCAAATTGTTTTGAAAGAACTGTGAAATTAAGAAAAGAAGAAAATTATTTTGAAGTATATTTATTTACTTCTAAATCTATGTGAGTCTGTATGTCTAGTTGGGCTGAGTGATAAAAATTACTTGGTTAAGATTAGAAAAACATGAAACTGGAATTAAAACAGATAAAGTAAAAACACAATTCATCAAAAAAATTATTTTTTGAGTAGATTTCTAGGGGATAACTCCTGCATGAACACAAACTTTGTTGATTTAAAAACTCATAAAAATGCCATCTTCATAAACACAAGTGACAGTTTTTATTTCCTTGTTTTTTCTAAATGTGGTGTATTTCTGTTAGATTATAGTTTGTTACACTGGTAAATATTATCCACACTTTCAACTGTTGGCGTCCCTCAAAAGGAAAATTAGCCTCATTGTCACCTCAAAATTGCCCAGGGAGGCTTCAGTGAATATTATTAAGAGCATTTTTGTTGATTTCTATCTGAACAGTCATTCATAAAATCAAAAAGCTTGGTTCACAGTAGCCAGACCTATCAACCTACAGAAGTCCAAATTCTGGCATCACATGATAACTCCCATAAGTCTGGTGTTCATGTCCAGACCATTTAAAGAGCAACTCACCCCCAAAACAGCTTTTTTCTGCTTAGAAACTGTAACGCAACCAATGCAACCTTTCAGTTTTCATGCACACTTGTTAAATTCTACACTTTTGGTCTAAAACCGTCTTAGCGCTGCCCTCTTAGGGTTGAAATGTGGCTACTGCATTTGAAATTTGTGATTGGCTGGAAGCAGTACATGCCTACGTCATGGGCATCGTCTCTAAGACACGCCTCCTGGGGTATAAAAACATTCTCTCAGAAATACTTGCCCCCGCCCGCCCGTTGTCTCCAGCTTCTCACCAAAGAGCTGCACACAGGGATTTAGAGCAACTGGCTGAAAACTACGACAAAAAATAACTAATATCAGTAAAAGAATAATGAAATCAGGACAAAGACTTCAATTTTACTGCAGTGGTTCTGATTGTGTGGATATGATTTGTGCCCGTTATTTTGATCGTGTGTTTTTATTCAGGCATTTACTCAGGCACCTCTCTGCAACAACAATCATTCGATAAATTACTCTGAAAACTACAACAAAGTGAATAACTAATATCAATAAAAGAATAATGAAATCGGGGCAAATATTTCCCTGCAGTGGTTGTGATTGTGTGGATGTGATTTATGCATATTATATTATCATCAAGCTCAGGTTACCTCTCTGCAACACGGCAGAGTCACACTGGAGCTAATCTAAATGTAGCTTTAGCAATCTGGCTAAAAACCGAGAAGTGCAACATGTCAATCACAGCTCAGCCCGACACTCCCCCAAGTGACGCCTTTCAGCATTTTTTTAAACAACGACTAGTAGGCAGGAAGATATTTTAGAGGGGGGTGAGTAGCTCTTTAAACTTTGTGCAAGAAATTACTAAGACTAGTAAGATGAGAATCTGATTGGGTTTTTCTTTCTAACTGATATTGTTTATAAGCTTCATGAAAAAATGTTGTGCAAGATGTTTTTGCAGATGGGCCTGTTTAGCTCAAAATGCAGGAACTTTTAATTGGCACTGTAGCAGTTTACCTCAGAGTCTGATGAAACAGCCAGGAGGAAGATTATCACCTCCAAGTAAGACTCAATGTTCCTGAGCTGGAAAAGGAGGAATTGTGAGCAGTGAAACTGGCAATGCCATAATAGGAGGAGTTTTACTGAACAAGGTCTACTGCTGTGTTAATGAGAGAGATGAACAGAAAGATGAAACTCTCAATTTACCCTTTGCTCTACACTCAGACTTTCACCTGGTCATGGTCTATCAGTAGTGACAGCGAGAATGAGGGTAAAGAGCTTCCTGCTTAGACTGATTTAACTGTGTCAGGATCATTAATCAGTTTCTAACAGGGGTATGGTGACACCTGACTTGATGCTGTACCACTAAGATTTTTTTAAAACTATGATGAGGTCATAGCATTGTTTTCAAGTTTAGATAATTACCAACAATTAAAACATTCCAAGTCTTTTCGTGGAAGCAGATGAATGTCTTCCTCTATAACTATGTCAGATTCTGTCAGCTTGCCTCTATGACGTGAACCGTCACCTCTGGCATGGCCTGTTCTATAAATAAACTGCTTGCAATACGATCCAGAAAAGGAGACTGATTATTGGTGGGAAAGGCCTCATCAACATCTCATCAGCCAAAAGTTTCAGCCTTTATTTTGTTATATAGTAAAACGCTGGGATTTCCCTTCTCCCTGCCTGTAGCCTCTGTTGCGTTTCATTACAGCTTGCTGTCTAATCACACCTCGAAACGGACGCTTTACAAGCACCTGTGGTGAAGTTATCTCACGGAATGCTTGTAAATCAATACTGGTGTTCAGGTGACATCAATGGGAGCGCTCCGTTTGTTAGATGAAACATGAGAGCTGGTCCACAGCCATGACCTCAGCACTGACAGGAAAAATCTGCAATTGCAAAGTTTAATGAGGTAGTTTCAGAGATATCCATGTGTTTGTTTGGAAGTTGGTTTGTTCAGACACCAAAATAAGCTGAAAAAAACAGACACCCAAAAAATTGTTTTTTCAGTTTTTATATTTTTCTGTTTGTTTGTTTATTTACTAAAATTAATCAGCAGATTCAGTTTGATGTGGATTATTTCTATTGTTTATTTTATTTTTGTAGTGTAACCTGTGGGATCTTACTGAAAAATCCCCACTATGCAGAACAAGACCAGTTCCAAAGGCTGTTCATTCTAGACCTAAACTCACCTCTGCATGACTGTTTTGGTAAAATAAAGAATAAAAGTATTTCTGCCATCTGCACCAGCGCTAATTGAGTCTTACACCAAAACAGATGTACCAAACAAAACAGAGTGGTTGTAAATCCAAAACATTACTGGAATGTAACACATAAGATAACAAGATGACCCAGCCAACAGAACCTAAAATAAAAGAAAAGATTTCTATATTAGGCTGAGAGACATTCTAAACAATAGAGGATTTGTGGTTGTCCTTCAATCACAGGTTTACAAGTTTATCCACCTCAACAGAAAACACCCTTTGGATCAGTAACAATACACCTCCGGACAGCTTGAAACCAACTCTTTGTCTGCTTTGAAGACAAAAAGAGTTGATCTCCAGTTTCCATGACACACTTTGAAGAGGAACAAGTCTGGTTCTCTATAGAACCTTCATGCATGACTGAACCCCAACCCGAACTTACTGGTGGGGGGTCAAACATCAGGTTGGCTGGTGAACAGAAAACCACAGAGACCAAAGAGCACTTCTTACATTTTCAGACTGTCAACACAATGGAATTCCTGGGATTTCATGGAACAAAAGAAATCTTATCATCTTTTCATACTTCTTTATTACTGAATAAAGGTCAACAGACTATTTTCTACCTGAGAAAATTAAACAGGCCACACCCTCCTCATCTCTTACAACAGAAACATCCTAAAAAAAGGGTTAGGGTTAGGCTTCAATAGCATCAAAGTCTGAACACTATGTATGTTAGACACCAGCACAAAAAGGTGCAGTCCAGTAGTAACATATGAGATGTAAACAATAAAAACAACAGTATATTTATACCCTCCTCAGCTGCAGATTTACACATAATTTTTATTAACTTAAAATAAAAAAAATTCGATGTTAACGTCTTAGGTCATTGTGGGCTGTAAGTGGGTTTATCTACAATTTATTTCTGATGTTTTATTTTGTTTTTGATTTGTTTTTCAAGGTAAAAAGGACCATGCTCCTTATGCAATATATTCAGCATTCTACAAAATTAACCACAATTTCTTGAAACATGAACAAAGACCCAAATATCCTATGTTGGATGTCTATGGAGTTGGAAGAAAAATAAACTGTAAAACTGTCCCTGTTAAGAAATGTCAAAAAAACTGTATCACAAAACTGAGCAAATGATTTGACTGTGCCTCAAGATGGAAGGAAGGTCGCCTGCTACTTGGTTCAATCCCAAATCCCAGCAAGTCACAAGTTGAAGTGTCATCGGGTAAGAAATTATTCTTATTAGGAATTAGTGCCACATAAATAAAACTGAGTAAAATACAGTGAATATTCTGCAAGAATGCAGATTAAATGACAATATTTAGATCACAGCGTTATTATTACTGCTTGCTGTTCCCCCACACTAAGATTATTACTTCTTCTCTGTGTCTGATTTCTAAAACAAACCTTTTCACTATCTTTGGTCATTTTAAAAATATTTTTGTGTACAAAAGAAATCAACATTTTTGTGTGATTTCATGTAAATGTTCGTCCGATAAACCTCAAAAGGCTCAAAAGTCTTTTTACGACTCTGCTGAGGGATTCGCCCCTCCCGCCTCCTTCAGCTCATATCTACCTGTGCAGTTGTCTTTGTTGCCATGGAGATGACAACCAGGCACAGCTGGATTGGCAGACCCATCAGTGGCATTCCATTCTGCAAGGGAGTATTTGCATAAGGCCAGAGCTGCAGATAGAAAGACAAACAACAAACAACAATCCAGAGCAACACAAGTTAGTAACAACATTCTACTTGATTGTTTCGCACTAAAGATGGCTGCAATGCCCCCATAACTTAATTAAGACATCAATAATATCAATCACTAAAACAGATTGTTTAAAACTACAATTCATAATGAGATTTTGAATTGAAAATAGTCTTGACAAACTTTTGTACTCACAGAAATTTAATTGCTTGTTTCATTCAATCATTAACCAACCCTGAAATTTCCTACATATATTGGTCAGTGAGAAAACACTGCAGCCTGGTTTTGGTTGAACCGATATCCATTTAGCTCTGATATACATCACTTAAGCAAGAAACTTTGCACAACAAAGGTTGGATTTATTCATACACACCAGAAAGATGTAAATATTCACACATTTCTTACAATAATCCAACAGAACCGGCCAAAAAAGAAAGAAAGGTGTTAACTTTAACTAATGTGTTCAACAGTGAATCTTACCTGCTAAAATTACTACATAGAGTCTGTACACCTTTACCATCTCCTCACTTGAAAAAAAGTTTCATCCGATTTATAAAAATTCACCTTCATTGACAAAAAGAAGTCCAGCTTGATTGGGCCTTTTTTAGAGGTCAATGACCTTTGAGAAAGGTGTGGCGCGGCGGTGGAAGTTCCCCAGTGGTGTGCCGTATTGTGGTTCTTCATTGATGGCGACTATTTTCATGTCAGCTAAGAAAAATTGCTGCTAAATCCAAAGTGCACACACAGACACACACGGGTCCAGAGCAGCTGAACTCTGAGCTCTACTGCAACTTGTGAGTCTAAAAAAAAGTGGGAGGTACTTGAAACCCAACTCTGCTCGGCGCTCTCCACCCGCCCATAACTTTAAAGGAGAAGACAGTTCTTTACAAGGTAATCAGATAAGCTCCTCCTCAAAGAGAAAGAGCTCTTTGTCAAACCTGCTGTTGTTTTTATAAGACAACAGGTGAAGTATTCAAAGGGAAACCTGTTAACAAGCAAGATGCGTCAGATACTGTTTCTACTTTCTGTTTATTACCTTTAGAAAATAGTTGAAAAGTAACAAATTTAGACAGACGTGTTATAATAATGAAATCCTTTTTCAAGGTGGATTTTCATACAAAAACTTTCGATCCAGTCATTGTAAATATAAACTTTGAAAACCACATAAGTGCAAAAAAATATTTAAAATCTTCAACAAATTAAACCTAAAGTGTAAAATAACACATTTATTTTGCAGGTTTATAAAAGTTTAATGCTTCTCAATAATTAGACCAACTGGTTGAAGCTGTCACAACACAACAAGTAAAAGTCAGACTTTGTTATTTTAATTTTAACTTAGAACATTAGTTGGAACATTTTTATTAACAGATAATTGAACCCTGTATTCTGAAAAATAAAGCTGTTTTTGGATGGAATGTACATTAGAATGCCTCATTTTACTGTATTTGGTTATTTTATTTTGTGTTATTCTCAATCAAACCACCAGATGGGATAATTTTGCACTTTTATAAAAAGACACTTTTGTCATGTGACATTTTAAAATGTATCCATGAGTCAAACAGGAAACTAAATGATAACATAATTTAACCTTTTTTTTTAAAGCTAACTCATAAATCTGTTTATACTAATTACGAAAATTAAGATTTAAGACAAAAATAAAACAGATGATAAATGCAGCAACGTGAATTCTAACTGATTCGTCTACTCTAACCAGAAAACCACATACTAACATGGTATATGATGGTATAAAAACAACTGAGTTCAATCTATGCAAAATTATTAAGAATCATGTCCTTATTTCTTGTTTAAGACTTAAATTTGTCGGTAAATTAGTTTGAAATCTGAGGAATAAGAAATAAGGTCTAAGTTGTATAATTAACCCTTTAAAGTATATATATAAAAGTAGTTTATGAATAAAACCAGCAGTTTCCACCTGTAGTAATTAGATCCACCACCAGAGGGCACAAAACATGATTTGATCTGGTAGATTTTTGAGGAAAGTACTAATCCAGTTAAAGAGGTAAAGCTCTTAGAACACGATAATAAGCGCATCAAATTTGATGCATTTGATATTTTTTAATGTTGAAATTTCACAAACTTTCAAAGATTAATAGTTCCCAATTATTTTTATACCATGCAATTTTATTTTCAGTGTTCTACGATCTTATGGTCATTGGGTGTGCTGTTGTGGTAGATTTTCGAACACAAATTCTACATTGAGTATAAAGTTGAGCAGAATTACTGTCTAACCACCAAAAACCAAAAAGAAAGGGCATTGAAATACTATTTTACCCTCCTGGGATCAGTTAGTTTTTAATTTCAGGAGCTTTTAAACAGATTGCAGAAACAACATGGTCCAGAAATCTTACAGCAATATGAGCAATCAGAGCAAATTTATGACCTTCTTACCAGGAAGGAGTTTTTGTCCAGAAGCAAAACTGTTTAGGATATAGCAACAACATACTGATGAGTCATTAAAGAGGCCATTTCATACACATTTCAGGACTTTGTGGTTATTTCTTAATTATTAACCTGTAATATGAAACATTTTATATCTAAAAAACGTCAGGAAACACTGATTAACAGACCTTTCAATCGGTCTGCGTTAAAATTCAGGTGGTTCTGGCTCCTTCCGTCAGGTGGCTTTGGCTGGTTCGTCAGCAGCTCGTTCATATTCATTGTTCGAATTTGCTGAACTCTGATTGGCTAACAAACTAGCCAATGAGAGCAAGGTATACTGTTTCCTGCCCCGCTGTGCATGGCAACGTCAGACATCCTCTCTTCCAGTTTGCTCCGTTATGCTACAGCTTTCAGCCAGCAGCATGCTAGGCGTGGTTTCAACTGCTGGAGCTGATGAATACTAACAAACAAAGGAGTTGTGACGAAACAAATACAGGCCGTTCGGACTCGGGAGAACTCGGGTTATATCGCCACCTGCGTAGTTTGAGAGATTAAAACTGAAAGAGAAGTTGTTGACCTGTTTTCACACCCACTATGAAGGTAAGAACACCTGTGGAGCTAAAATATTCAACAGAAACCTCAGAAAAAAAGGTTTTTAATGGAAGGGCCTCTTTAATACTAATGTTATTAAACCTGTTCTACAATCCAACAGAAGTGATGCCCAACAAAACTGCACCCACTGTGTTTCATAGCAGTAAAAGACAGAAATGGTCCGTGTATATTAACCCTCATCCTGTCTGTTTTTAAGACGCTTCCCTAATTCAAATATAAGACTTCTGCTAACCTTGAAAACATGCTGAGGAGGTAATATCATTGTTTCAATCAGCATGAAAACATCTAAAACTTGCACAACTGTTTCAATTTCTCTTACTCCAGTTAGACTACTGATCAGGACAGCCAGAAACAAATTCAATTTTTAATTAAAGAAATTTTAAAAAACATGAAACGCATTGGTATGTAACACAAACAGTAATTGCACTGGACGTTTATGTGACTGCCATGCAGAAGTGAACTAGATTCAGTTTGTGGTTTTTCTTCAAAGACATTTTATTGCCTTGATTTCATGTTAAATTTTAGCTTTCAGTTCAATTGTACATAGAAATAAATGTTGCTTAATTCAAAGCAATTGCTGTCCAATATATTTAATTCCTTAAACTTCTAGACTTTTACTTTTACAAAGCATTAACATAAACCTCTAAAACAATGCATAGTTTGAATGTAGCTAACCACAGTGACATAGAAAGTTAAAAAAAATGATTTTTTTTTCTCATCCGCCTAACTTGAGTTTATATAGAGTCTGTAAAGCTGAAAAAACAGGAGATATCTTGCAGTCAGTCTTCGCAGTTTGAAACAGGAAGACTCGGTTTCCTCTCGCTGTTCCTAACTTAGACTGAACATCAGGAAGTTCCAGCGCCATGAGATTCCAAAGTGTCATTTAGAGAACAAACTAAAACATTCATTCTGCAGATAAAGGCGGTATCACTCAGCTTCTGTACAACAGAGAGATCACACATTACCACAGATATAATACATTTAAAAAGTTTTACAAAAAAAAGTAGACATATATATTTTCTTTTGATGGGTTTAAACAGTAGTTTTTTTCTCTGAGATGCTGGAGTTGAATCCGATACTTCATCCTCTGTAGAGAAACAAGACTCTGATCATCAGACTATAACACAAGAGCGTGGCTCTCTGAAGGGGTTGCTGCCTGTAGGGACTCCCACCAGCAGGGCGTCTTTCCCTGCGTTCAGCTGACAGTACTGTTGAAGATCTGCAGCCGCCTGGGAGACCTACAACATCAAGTGTTGGACAGGATTTAGGAATATTTATATATTATTAACTGATGCTGCTGAGTTGACCTGTCTACTTATTTGCAATCTGTTATCATTTACAACAACAGTCATGTTATATTGTTTAAAACATCTATTTGTTAATTTATGTTAGCAATAAAACTCAATCTGGGATTTTAATGATGATTTCTTTAAAAAAAATAAGATAATCTTTCATTAAATAGTTTTCAAAGTAAAAGCATCGATTCAGTTTGATTAAAAACTGTATTTGAGAAAAATAAACTCATTTTATTTTGTTAGTAGCTCTAAGCTGAAATGTACTGACATTAATTTAAAATATTATATAAAAAGGAAAAGCAGCATGAGGTTCCAGTAGAACAGTTGTAAATGACATCCAGAATGATTCAGATATCTTATGTCTGGAGACGTAAATGAACACACTGTAATTCCGGATTTAACAAAACATTACATGTTGCAGGAAAGCTTGCACACTTATCTAAAAGAATAAAAGTATTAAATAAAACAACTTTTTTTGTTGTTTTACCTTGATTCTTTCCACACTGGCTTCAAGTTTTAGTTGTTCTACCTGCCGTCGCATGTTAGATAAATTAGAATTCGACGACATGTTGATTGGAAAGATTTCTGCAGAGAAAAGTCTCTTAAGTCTCTGAACAAAAGCAGTCGACTCTTCTAAAAGGCAGCAAATGCTGGACAAGTAAAGAGCCGTCGAGTTTTTTTTCCTAATTACCTCTGCACTCTGCTGTAGAACCAGTGATTAAAGGAAACACACTGACCTCTATGTGCATTTCACAGACACTACACAGCCATAACACTGAAAACTAAGATAACGAAGGTGAATTTTAGATTCATTTGATTATATTAGAGTCCAAACTTCTTCTCATCAACTAAAAATAATCCTCTTTGACAATGTCAGTAATTCACTAATGATTTTTTTCAGAAATACACTTAAATGACAGGAAGCAAATAAAGAGGCATGGAGGCAAATAATAAATAAAGGTAAATGAATAAAACCCTGTAATATTATTATTATTACAATTATCAATAAAACTATCAATTATTGTTGACTTGTTGTAAATTAGTCAGAAATCATTGAGGAACTTCAGACAAATTGCACAATGCAGACGCGGTCTGTGGAAAAACTAAGTGATGATTTATTGCCAAAAAAAACAATGTTCAGCGGAAATAAAGTATATGTCTTGTGTAAGATGTTAAGAGTTCTCACGGGGGGGTCTTTACTGCTTTACTACAGTTTACTGAGGCTTGTGGGTAGTTATTTTTACACACCTCTGTATTTTAAAGGCCCACTCCAATGAAAATCGCACTTTTTGTGACGTTAACATGTTCTTGTGGCATTTTTCTGATGCTAGAGGACGTATAAGAAATTAAGCTCAAAACTGCATGTCTGCGTCTAAAAAAGGGACAGTTGGTGACATAGAAAAGGCACTGGGTGGGCCACAAGTGCCTACTCCGCTAACTGTAAGCTAGCTATAGCTAGCGGTAGCACAAGCAGAGAGCTCTCAGAAACAGGGATGGCCACTGCGATGCTTTAAAATAACTCAAAAGATTATCGGAGTGGGTCTTAAACACAGTTGTGGTCTCGACTTTTTGTTTTTAATCACTTGGTTGTGGATTTGTTGGGTATTATGGATCATTTTCTTGCTGCAACACCAATTTTTTTTGTTAGTAGGTGTTGCATTTGACCTAAATACTTTGGTGAACAGTCTCAATGATGCTATGATGTTCAGGTCCTGTGATTGTGCAACTATCCCAAATCATGTCTCCTCCACCACCATGTTCACAGCTGGTAGGTGTTAGTGCTGATAAGCATTTTTCACCAAACCTCTCTAATTTGGTCTCATCTGTTTACAGGCTATTGTTCCAGTTGTGTTATGATTTGTCTAGATTTGTTCAGTTTGTAAACTTTACGTCATGCTGCCATGCTCTTTCTCAACCCTTCAAAACAATTTTCTGTCAGTAACTTTAAATTTTTGCTCTTGGTGTGTTCAGTCAAAAGTTGCTGGTATTTCTACTTTTTCTTAGACCAAAAAACAATTACAATGTTTTCCCTCCATTGGATTTAACAGGAGAAATATAAAATAACTTAAAGTATGATTTTTAAACACTCCAGCTGTTATTGCTGTCAGTCCTAAATATCACTAATTAATTTCAGTACCTGGCACTTCCATTCTCTTTGTATTGTATTTCTTTATTTCAAATATGCTCAACATTCATGATATTCATCATACATTTTCTTTACATGTTTGAAAAGGAGTACGTAGAATTATAAACTTATTTTCTCCTACTCCAACCCTCTATGGAGGATTGTCATTCCCTATTTTTGTCTTTTCTGTGATCCAGAAAAGACAAAATTGTGTAATCTTCAGAATTTTTATCACTGCAAGAACAAATGATGATAAAGTTACAACATCAAAAGATTGAACAGGAGACACAACAGTGATGCTGGTTTTTAGGAAGGGACGGAGGAGACTGGACTTCCTGCTTAGATCCTTCAATGTTTATTTCATGTGAAAGACTCTTCCATAACTAACTAATATTTTTCCTTTCAAACTGCACTGACTCTGTAAATAATTTATTATTTTTTTATATATAATTCGTCTATTAAAACAAATCTTAAAACGATAATATACTTTTTATATTAATGGCACTTTAAGTGACTTCTTTTTTAGTGCCGAAAAACGCCACTGCGCATGCGTCGGTTTGAGCTGCAGGAAAGCGTTTGTAAAATTTTACGCAGTTTTGCAACTATAAGCGTGAAATCCCACGTGGATAATTAGCAGGAGTAAAACAGAGTCTTCACGTCTCGTTGGTCTGTAGGTGATTAAAGGGATTGTCTGTAAGAAGCTTTAGCGGAAGGAGACGGTAAACATTAATGGAAGCTTCCTCTGAGACAAACACAACAAAACTGAACAACTATGAGATAACGCGACACTGATCCGTCAAACCTCTGAGAGTCTTTGTGTTGAGGTGTGGTGAAGAGTTTTTTAGACATGGTGGATGTTTTTTCAGGTCGAACACTTCTCAATAAAGACGGAGACCTCGTCGACCCGGAGGAGGCGCTGAGAAACAAAGTAGTGGGGATCTACTTCTCCGCGGGATGGTGTCCGCCGTGTCGGGACTTCACTCCGGTCTTGTGTGACTTCTACACCGAGCTGGTGGAGGAGAGCGACCCTCCAGCGCAGTTTGAGATAGTTTTTGTTTCTTCTGACAAGTCTTCTGATGATATGGTGGAGTATTATCACGACGTGCACGGAGACTGGCTTGCTCTGCCCTGGGCGGATGAATACAAACAGTAAGTTCAGGTGCATCTTCTGTCTCAGGTGTTTATTTAAAACCTGCAATATGTCTGTACACGTTTAGGTGCGTTTGCGTTTTATCAAGTCAATTTACGGCAGTCTGCAGAAGTAAAGAGGTTAGGCACTAGTTTATGTAATAAGCTTATAGGGTCACCCTGTCAGGGATTAGGTTTAAATACCGACCAGATACCTTTAAAATGAGACTTATTTTATTTAATCTTACTTTACTTTGGCTTTTTAATTATTTTTCCCCATGTGTTGTGGATAATATCAAAATGTATTTTTATTATTATGTCTTTGTGTTGTGTTGATGTTAATTAGCTAATTAGATCAGGTAATATTATGCATATGTTTCTTAATGCTTATCTTATCATTTTATTCAGGCACAGAAAGCTTAATTACTCAAATCTGAGTGTAAAACTATCTACTTGAAATGAATATTATTCCTTGTTAGATTTGTGAACATGCTTGAAAAAGATTGTCAAAATAATTGCAAAATTTTGATATCACAAGAAATTTTCAAACTCTCTTTTTACTAAAAAGAAATGTGTATTTTCTTTCTTTTTTTTTTATTCTCTCTCTCTTTTTGTAGTGAGCTGAAGCAGCGCTACAAGATCACGGCTGTTCCCAAGCTGGTGATCGTGAAGGAGAATGGCGAAGTGATTACAGACAAGGGCAGGAAGCAGATCCGAGAACAGGGTTTGGCCTGCTTCAGGTCCTGGCTGGAAGCTGCCGAGATCTTTCAGAACTTTAAGGGTTAGAAGAAGAGTAAAACCTCTGAGTCAGTGATCTGAACTTAACTAAATTATGAATAATATATTTGTTTTAATATTCTATATGTTTTGCTTTTGAAATGATTCATCCAAAGAAACTTTTAACTGACTTTAATTCAGCTGCGTTCAAGCCCTGATGTAATAACAGCTTTGCAAACATATATTTAAACTGCTTTGGTAATAAACATCCTATGCATTTATTATAAATCTCAGGCTTATCTATGAAGGAAATGGTCTGTTTAGTGTGATTACCAGCTGCGGTAGTTCTCAGGTTATTTTAAAGAACATTGAATAGCTTTTTTTAGCTGCCCCCCCTTTAATAGACATTCACTAGTTTGCTTTTGTATATTACATCCCCAAAATCAAAGACTATTGGGAGCTGCTTGTATATTTTTGTATTTTGTTTTTATTTTTTATGAATTGTAATAAAAAAAAATCCCATCTTGTTTTTTGAGTGCATTTATAGTGTGTTGAATTATCTGTCAGCTCAATTTAAGAACAAACAAACAGATTCCCTTCTGTCTTATTAGATGGCATCAATTCCCACAAGATCTTTTTGTTTCCCTGGATGGAAACATGCTGTTTACAGGGAAACTAATTATCTAATTCCCTTGCGTATGTCTGTGTGTGTGTGCTGACTCTGCTGCTGTCAATTTGTGCAACGCACATCCAATAAGAGCACCGAGTTTCTCATACACGGCACAAGCTGGTCTCTACAAGTCTGTTTGCAAGTCTTCAAAAAGCCAATTAGAAATAAACTCCTTTCTGCGAGTCGTACCAGGTGGTTTGATCTCTTCACCACAGACGTGTCTCAAAGGGGGAAAAAAAAAGACAATTTATTAACTTAAACTGAAGCTCACCTCAAAGTGAACTCTGTGACATTAAGCAGAACCACATCGATCTAGTTCAGATGATTGTTTCTCTAATAAAAATCTGGAGAAGTTGCAGTTTTGCAACCTTTCAGTAGAGGTCATTGTAACACAAATTTTAATTATGTCAGTATAACAAAATCCAGTTGGAAAAACATTTCAGAAGTAAGAAGTTTTAAATTTGTCTTTAAAAATATTCTCCTATAGTTCTTTTTCACGGTACAAAATGTGTGTAAACTGTATTTCAACAAGTATCTGCAGGCGCAGATACTAATCAGTAAATCTGGACGCATTTTGAGTCTGTCAGTTAAACATTGAAAAGGAAATAATATTTCATGGATTCTAGATTTTTCCATGAAGAAGAATGTTCTTCATTATTGATACATTGATGTGAGATGGCAAAAGATGCAGGTGATATCGCATGCATTCATTTAATTACGTTTTTATTAACATAATTTCCTCATTATAACATGAGCAAATTCTAAAACTGCTGATAACTTGTAAAGTGGCATGTCAATATGAGAATGTATTTATTTGCATTGTTTTTTGCACATTTTCCTATTTGCTTAATGTTTAATTTTTAGATTTATTTAAACATGTGTTTCAGAAAGAAGTAACACAGAGGAACAAACTCATCAGGATGCAGATTGGTTTTTTCACTTCTCTGATTTCTCCACCGCATTGTGTAAAAACACACAAACCCCACACCATGATGACATCACCTCCATGCTTCACTGTCAGAACGTTGAATTCACTCTGTTATTTTTATCAGACTCAGAACAAACTTGCTAGATATCATCCGGGGTGTAAACATGAGCAAATTTACAGAATTTGTCAAACTATTTAAAAGTAATAAAATAATTGCTTCTCCCTGCATGCTGACTGGAAGAATCCCACAGGCAGCTCACAGTTGAAACGTTGACTTCACATTTGGACTTCTTGTTGGCTTTTCCAAATGAAAGGCAGTAGTGTTTCCTAACGGTGTCTTGAGTAAGTCTTCTAACAAGGCTGTCTTTATGTGAGAAGGAGGGAGGCAGAGAGCTGAGACGACTGGGACCCAACAGAAACAGCCCCATGAACCAAGTTAGGCACATTACAGAAGAGAACTTCCGTTCAAAATCTTCAAAATAAGAGTCAAATATAACAAAGATAAACAGAGGATTAAAAAGTGATGCATTCTTAATCAGAATATGAATAAAAACGTTTTGTCAATTTCTTGTTATCCCACAAAAAATAATTCAAAAGCTTTGTTTGGGAATTTAAAAGTTTTATTTTTTATCGGCAAGGGTTTATTCCCGTCTGGTGAATATTAAGAAGAGCTGTTACGTTGATGCGCCAGCCTTCTTTTTCCGGTGTTTGCTGGACTTTGCGGAGAAGAAACGCTCACACGCGTTTAGTTGGTCACTGAGCGGCAGAAAGCTGCAGAACGGGTCACGAGCCGAAACGCAACCGGCTCGTTTCAATTGGACGGAACAAACAGACAGCTGAAACAAAAGGTGAGTCACGTGGTAAGGCACGTTCAATGCTTCTATACGATGTGTCAATAAATAGAATTTAAAATGAGAGAGAATCTTAATGGTGTGCGTATTTACTGATTATTCTCCTCAAATCAGGAGTTGACTTGTGACACTTTTTAAAGTTGAAACAATATGAAAAAGACTTTTACTTAAATCCGTTTTCACTCATAATTAACACAACATTGCAAATGTTCTTTAAATAAAACTATGCTTTTTTTTTTTTTTTAAATGTTATTAGTCAAATCACATGGAATAAATGTCCTGCCTGCTGCAGTCTAGTTTCTGCTGAGGAAAGCAGAATATAAAATTATATACACTCAGGGTAATTGGATGCTTCTTTGTATTTCACTGGCAGTCCCAGATGTTTAGAAATACAAACATACAGGCAGCATATTGAGCGAGCTGGGTGTTTTATTAGGGAAATGCCCTAATCCTGTTTAGTACTCTCGCTAACAAGCACCTTGCACCTTGAAATATTTGGTTTTCAATCTGTTGGAGTTGGTTTTATTGTTTGTTTTTTTCTCACACTGGAGCAACAGACCTGGTGATTATATGGTATTCGGTTTTGTTTAGCAAGCAGCTGGAGCAGACAGGTAGTTTGAAACTGATGATTGTGATGCTTTATGGCATATGCTTCTCGTGCCTCTAAGATTAAAGCTTGGCATCATTTGTGAGTGTAAATGTGTGTTAAGTGCTGTGTGGGAAAGCGTGTGTTCTCACCTTATCTTGGTTTGAAGCCCGCTTGTGTTATCATGTTTCACAGATCAGATCACTGTGTCACACAGGATGCTGAATCAAGGATGTTTTAAAGATGCTACTTCCCAACTGACAGTGTTTCTCTGATGAAATTAAACTTACTTTTTTGATAAAACCCTTATATTTAATTTGTTGAATCATTTAGAGATTTAATCATTCGCTCTGAGTGGTATTGCTTCCAGGTCTGACTGACAGTTTTCCTTTAAGATGGTTAAAAATGAGCAAAAGTTTAAAATCTTGAAGCAAATGCACTGCTTTTGCATGCAAACAGACTAGAGATGTGAACGCTGCAGCACAGTTGCAGTGAAACCCAATGAAGTAAAGAGCCTCTCTAACAAATATCAGCTGAATATTTCAATGAACGGATGTTGCAAGAGTTACACACTTGATGTTGCACAACAACAGTTGCTGGTTGATGGTTAAAGGTTTAGTTCGACATGCGTAATTTATGCATCTTGTGTCTTTATTACAGGCTATTCATTCATACTGTACTTTCCTGTGCAAACTATTGTCAACAAACAAAGCACATGACTCAGGGAGTGTCTCACTCTAACGTTTATCGCACTCTGGCCTAATTATGCAGAAATGAAAGCACTTGAAAGTGGTTTGTCATTGTGTTTTTGTGGCTGCGTCCACTAATTCCTCCATTCTGCTTTTTCATATGTCTATTTATAGCACACTGTAAAACTAGGTGACAGCTGTAATTTTAATATTGATTTATAGAAGAGATCAATCTCTAATGTGCCTCATCTTTTTTATCCCTGCGGCTGCTGGAATCAATTTCTGCATCCATGTTTTTTTACACTAGAAATCAAAGCAGCTTCTTTATGTTTGTTTACAAATGCTCTTTTTTTATGAAAAACTGAGCATGAATATTTGTGGCAGATGTGTTGGTGTTTGTCAGATTATAGTTTAACCACAAATAAGGAAATAGTACGTCAATGGATGCCTTTAAAGTAAAGTCACAGAAAAACAAGGCGTGGGATGTATGTGTGAAAGGGATGGTTCAGATCTTTGATGAGAGATTATGTTGATAGACTGTGAACAGTTAACATCTTACCTGTTGTAGATCGCCATTTGAATGACCTCGGTTTTGAGGAATAGAGAAAAGTTCTGACCAGACAGATGAGCTAAAACACTGTCTGATTGGTTTCCAAAGCAGATTAATAATAATTGATACTTTATTGATCCCTCATGGGGAAATTCTTTTCTGCATTCGACCCATCCCTTGAGGAGCAGAGGGCAGACATCTGGTATGGCCAAACAAATACAGAATTCCATGTAAATAATTCAATTCAATTTATTTCCATCCATCCATCCATCCATCCATCCATCCATCGCAGGGAGCTGGTGCCGATCTCCAACTCTGAATTCAGTTTAATTAAATAAATAATTAAATTCAATTCAGACACACTTAATAAAGCCCTGAAGGGAAAAGTTGATGTTGTTGTAACTCAGTTCTTCTTCAGAGAGTCATTGTAGATGTTCTAGCTGTGGACAGGAAGGATCTCCTGTTGCGTCTGTGTTGCAGCAGATCTGAAAAAGTTTCTGACTGAAGACATTCTGTTGTTGGGTTACTGTGTTGTGAAGAGGATGATGAGGGTTTTCCATCATGTTCTTCATCCTCATTTGGACAGATCCAGCCTTCTTTATCAGTTTGTTCAGTCTCTTTACATCACCTGCTCTGCCCCAACAGGTGACTGCTGGTGTGATCACACTCTCCACAACAGACTTACAAAAGATCTTCTACATCTTGCTGCAAATATTGAATGATCTGAGCTTCCTGAAGAAGTCCTGTCTAATCAGTCTCTTCTTCAAAACAGCATCAGTGTTTTGTTCAGTCTGTTGTTCAGGTGAACACCCAGGTATTTACACTCCTCCACCACCTCCACTTCTTCTACCATAATGGAAATGGGTCTTCCTAAAATCCACAGCCATCTCCTTTGTCTTGTTCACATTCAAGATAAGATTATTGTTCCCACAAAAGGCCACAGAGTGGACTACCATTTCTCTGGACTCAGTCTCTTGTCCATCTCTGATCCACCAACAACTGCAAAGTCATCAGAGTATTTCTGCAGATGACAGGACTATGACATGTACTGAAAATCTGAGGTGTACAGAGTGAAAAGGAATGGTGAGAGTACAGTCCCCTGTGGTGCTCCTATGCTGCTGATCACCTGGTCAGAAACACAATCATTCAGTCTCACAAACTGGTCTGTTTGTCAGGTAGTCATTAATTCAGGTGATTGTGGAGGCATCCACCTGTCTTCTGGAGATTTTTTACACGGTAAAGTAGCTGAATTGTGTTAAATGCACAATCAAAGAACATGATCCTCACAGTGCTGCATGCTCTATCCAGATGACAGTGGGTTTGTTGAAGGAGGTGTATGATGGCACTTCCACTCCAACCCACAGCAATAAGCAAACTGGGTAATGAAAGGTAGATCTTTTAGGTCACTTGTGATCCAGGGTTTGTCATTGGAAAAGCACTTCACTTTTCTGTTGGGGATAATATTGTTCACACAGAAGTTTAAACAGTTTGTCACATACTCAGTCATGGCATTGATGTTCTCTCCATGTGGATCACAGTGTGCGTCCCAGTCTGTAGTCTCAAAACATCCTTGAAGAGTTTCTTCAACTTCTTCTGATCACCTCTTCACAGTTCTTTAGATCACAGGTTGCCTTTGAACAACAAGTTTATACACATAGCAGAGAAAAACTAGATTATGACCTGCCTTGCCAAGAGCAGGTTGTATAAAGGACTTATATGCATCTCTGATATTTGCATAAAACAAGTCTAATGTTTTGTTTTCTGTGGTGGAGCAGTTGACAAACTGTTGAAATGTTGGAAGTGCAGAAAAGAGAGGGGATTAAAATCTCCAGATATTGCCACAAATACATTTGGGGGTTGTGTCTGTAGTTTAACAACAGTTGAGCCAATGATGTTACATGCAGACGCTGCATTAGCTGATGGTTGAATGTTAACTGCTACTAAAATGACATTTGTTATATGGATGAAAACCAAAATCTAAGTTCAATATCTGGATTGCAGAGATAATATTTCACAACAGCATGACACCATCTTTTGTAAAAAAAAAGATTGCTATCCCACCTCCTTTTCTTTTGCTGCTCCTCTACAGATCTCTGTCCTGTTTCAAAGTCAGGTAGAGACACACTGGAGTCTATGGTATGCTCTTTTAGCCATGTCTCAGTGAAACACATGATGCTGCATTCTCGATACTCTGGCTGGGTCTTCAACAGTATTTCAAGTTCATTGAACTTATTAACAAGAGATCTCTCATGTACAACAGTGAATTTATCCATTGTGAGATGAATAGTTGAATCTTATCTTATCTCATTCATTCATTTTGCTGGTGCGCTACATCCACATTTTCTTTTTAACTCATCGGGATTCTGGGGTCTCAATTATAGAATTATTTGAGCCATAGAAATTTCCATTAGTTCCTTTTTCTTATAAACAAGTCTCTTGTTGTGATGGTTACGCAGCATAATAGGTAGCAAAAAAGTAACAAATTAAGCAAAATTTGTTCAATTTGTACAGCCTCTAAACCAGAATAAAAATAATTTCAAAAGAGACATGTTTACAGTAAAAAACAAGCAAGAAACGCTCAAAAAATCTGCTCGTAATACAGTGAAACCCTGCCCTGTGGACACTCCTGTCCAGCGGACAGGTTTTGAGCCAACCAAGCGTTTTTACTACTTATATAACTCCGCTGATTAGGACAACTGACACTTTTGTTCGCCCAAAAAATAAAATCAGTGAAACTTCACTCCTCTGACAGACATATTTGAGACATATATGGAAGGGGATTTGACCATGCGCTAGTTCATATAATAAGCTGATATGCTGAGGAAATGTCCTTTACAATGGTTTACGGACATTCCTAGAGGACAGAACACCTGGACACCCGACCCCTCTGGGGCGAACACCCCACCATAACAAATAAAACGTCTGGTCCGCTATAGTGAGGTTTTACTGTATCACTGTACTCCAACAAGCTGCCACACTATAGTGCTATTCTAGAATTTTCTTCTTTTTCACACACAGCAGTGTTTGACATTATTTCAATTCCTTTTTCCCTTTAGCTGTTCGATCAAAGCTCACAATACTGATGAAAGCTGAAGTCAGAAATCTACTCATCAGTTTAAAACAGTTAAACGTTAAAGAACAAACATCATAGCGAAAGAAGCGGCTGATTCAGAAAGAAAAAGAAGCAACTGAAATGAGTTTAAGTCATGCTTATTTCTCTACACTCAATGTTTTGGAATATTGCCAATCCATAGGAGAATTAAGTACATGTGTTTTACCTTTACAGAGAAAGATGTTTGGCTCTTCATCCACTTCACACAGAATTGTATGAGCTGCAGCACCTATAGTAATGCCTAAAGGTGGGGAAGCTCAAAAAATGTTGCATTGCGGCTGTGTACAAATACATAGATAAAATCTTGAATCTAGAATTTTTGTTGTATTCCTTTGGTCCTCTAACCTTTTTTTTTTTCCAAAAGACAACAGGCTCATTTATATGTTTGCTTGCAAACCACTAGGCCTAAATTTGGCGGTACACACCACTGTTACAGATAATTGCCAATTACATAACGACCGGAACCAGCTTCCTGAAATCTCGGAGGTATCTTCTCTATCCTTGTCCGTCTTTGTGGGTATCAATTTCTCCAACCTATTAGGACCTGATGCAACATACAAATATAGCAGTTCTCATACTTTTAGGGCAGTTAATGTCTGAAGTACTAGGCAAGAATTGTTCATGCAAAAGAATTACAGCATCTGTGAATCTTTTACCTGGTAATTATTAATGTTAAAAATGAACAAATACTTCAAATGACCAGATCAGAGAACTTTAGATAAACTCTCTGGATGTCTAAATACTTATCTCCCTTAGCAGGTTTAAAAAATGCTGTATTGTAAACTTTAAGCCCTTTAGTGATAAATTCATGCTCATTTAAATGTTTATAGCAACACTGAAACCAGTGTGTCCAAATGTTTATACATCAAGGCCAAAATGTGTCCTTCCTTTAAAAGCCCAAAAGGTTTTATTTCTGCCTTCTGCTGAGAGTTGTAGTTTTATATACTTGTTCAAGAAATATGCACATGTTTATATGAGAGGGCCGTTATCTTTCAAACAGTCGGCTTCCTCCCTGATTGCTTTCCTCATGTACATGTCTACACTCTAGTTGCCTCATTACAGGCATCCTGATAAAACACAGGATCATTCAGCTTTGCTTTCTGTTTCAGTATCTGTGCAGCTTCAGTGAGTAACATATTTGTTTCACGTGAAGGATGATGGCATGTATGTGTGTGTGTTGTCTGAACAGGCCTCCTTGCTAGCTCACTGAAAAATAAAATGAAAAATTTCCCCTTAGGCAGGAGGAAACAAAAAAGATTCGGATTTTGTTTTTTAAGCAAAGAAAATGGAGACTGGTAAGAACATCAACTATCCACAGATTGCTGCAGAGGAACTATTTAGTGGGTAGATGAGACACATGGTGTTACAGGAGAAACTGAAGAGCAGATAAGTGAGGATAAAACGAGCATGTGGCAGAGGAGGAAGGCAGGAGAAAGGTTTCTTTTGAAGTGTCTTTTTCCCTCAGGTGATTCTCCTTCTCACTCATTAGGGACCGGTTTCCTGTCAACATGCCATCTGGAAAGCCCTTTAAAAAAAACTCCTCGCTACCTCCCAAGAAACATGTGCTGTTAACATTCAACATCCTCTACAGTCTCTGTAGCCTTCAAAGACTTCTCCACCTTCAGTGTTAAGGTGGATCGTGACAGATGAAACTTTGATGTTCCCCAGCAAAGATTAAAGTCCGCATATATGTTACGTGTGGAACTATGAAGTATGAACATGGTGACTGATATAACCGTTACATGTAGCAACTTGTCAACTAGCTTTAGTCGTCATACTTTATGAGCATGGAAAACATCCTGTATGAGTAAGATCATACTAACGGTTATACACTATCTGTTAGTCCAAGTACGAGTATTACAAGTTGTACACGTCGTATTCCAGCCTCTGGAAGGTCTAGTTAATCTGTAATATTTAGCAGGTAAAAGAACAAGAGTGAAGTCTGTTCAGATCTAAACAGATTTATTATATTAACCAAAAGACCTCAAGTCTCTGATAGGCTTTTACATTTATTTAAATTATCAATTAAGAAAAATAGAAAAAAAAAACATACCTAAAGGGGAAACCAGACTATTGTACTCCAAAGAAAAGCAAAAGTTCTGATCATAAGAAGTAGGTTTCTGTAGAAATGTTGTCATTATTTTACCTGTTGAAGCATCAGTAGCTCTTTGAATGTCCGTAGTTTGGAGACATGGGGAGCCTAAGTCTCCTCCCCTTCCGGTCGGCCCATGGGTTCCCAGGAAGTCAAGGGAGCGATAAAAGCTATTTTCTGGTCCGCTTTGTCTTACATCCCGAATCACACATATGTTGTACCTCAATTTAAATGATAATTAATGATGTGATTGATGTATTTGCTTTTAAAAATTCACAATTAAAATGACTACAAATTGGTGGTCGCATATATGACGTCACCGCAGAATCTCCGTCTTTTCACCGCCTCGCTTTTCCCTCGTTTTTACGGCCCCCTGTTGAAATGCCGGTCTGTTTTGTTCCAGGATGAAACCACAAAAGTGGTTGATCCTTCTACCGTTTCCCAGCTGACGAGAGAACGAGGAGACGGTGGATAAAATTGATCAGGTGAGGTATTAGCATTTCCCCCTTGCTAATTCGTTGAGTGGTTTGGTGACGTCAATTTTGCTAGCCTTGCTGTTGTAGTCCGCTACGTGTTTTTACACAAAACCTAAAATTACTTTTGCCGCGTGTCGAAAATGATCGTTTTCTCTGCATCAAAACTTGTCTTTACAATTCACGGACATCATATGTTCGATCCATGGTGCATTTCAAACTGGATCAGAAAATAACTTTTATCGCTCCATTGACTCTCATTCATTTTTTTGGCAGTAGGGGACCCATTGACCGGAAGTAGAAGGGCGTGACTTAGGCTCCCCATAGAGATTACTTCTGACCAGATGTGCCAAAACCAGCAGATTTCTGTTACTTTCAACCAAGTCCAGTCTATCCAGTTCATGCAAACGATTTTATAAATCTTTAAACTGCTACAAATTTGACATTACTGGGTTCTTTGTGGGTTGTTTTTGAATAGAGCTAAACATGGTGGCAGCTTGTTGAAGTAGCTCTGCAATATTATTAGCAGCTTCTTTTTTATTTTTTTATTCATCCGTTTGTTTATTTATTCGTTTGTTTTTTATTTTCTAAATGTTTTTTTCTGGTTTGGATACTGTGCTGGTTGAAGGATTTTTGTTCAGTTTGTTATTTGTCTCCCACTTGGGATGCATGTAAGTCCTTTACACAACCTGCTCTTGACAAGGCAGATCATAATCTAGTATTTCTCTGCTCTGTGTATAAACCCATGGTTCAGAGGCAACTCGTGTTCAAAAGAACTGTTACGAGGTGATCAGAGGAAGCTGAAGAATTTTTTCCAATGATATTTGTGGATTTTAGGAAGAGCAGTAATATGGCAAAACCCATTTCTATCATGAGAGAAGAAGTATAGATATAAAATAAAAATACCTGATGTTCACCTGGACAACAGACTGAACTGGAGACACAACTGTGATGCTGTTTTTAGGAAAGGTCAGAGCAAACTGGACTTCCTGATATAACTTAGATCCTTCAATGTTTGTAGCAAGATGCTGAAGATCTTTTATAAGTCTGTTGTGGAGCGATTGATCACACCTGCAGTCACCTGTTGGCGGCGAAGCATCAGTGCAGGTGAAGAGGCTGAACAAACTGATAAAGAAGGCTGGTTTTGTTCTGTCCAAATGAGGATGAAGAACATGATGGAAAACCCTCATCATCCTCTTCACAACACAGTAACTCAACAACAGAGTGTCTTCAGTCAGAAACTTTCTCAGATCCGCTGCAACACAGACGTTACAGGAGATCCTTCCTGTCCACAGAACATCTACAATGTTTCCCTGAAGAAGAACTGAGTTACTACAACATCTCATTTCTCTCCAGGGATCAATAAAGTTTTTTTGAAGGCAAGTGTCAGTCATCCAGCGAAAGACCAAATTTTTGACTGAAATTCTTAAAAGTAGATTTGCTCTTCATCTTTCTCTTCTTCAGCTTATTTTCATCACTAGCACTCTTTTTACTCTCCCAACTTTTTAAAAGAACATATACTATACACATTACTCTTTTAGAGCCACGTTGAATATTTCAGTGTCGGCAGGAATCAGAGACCGAAGGCTCTTTAGGCAGCTGACGCGAGGTAACACATATGTCATGACTGAGGGCGTAACAGGATGCTTCTCAGTTTCCTTTTGGCATTCAAAGGTGGGTCTGTTTGCATTTGTGTAGAATTCAGTGAAACATACAAAAGCAAATGACCTGTCAGGTGTGTGTGATTTTTGCTGTGCAAGTGTGACTGTTAAACAGGAACAGAGCAGAGAACTTCCCTCTGTGTTCTCTCTGACAGCAGAACCCTGCAGCACCAACTCATCTCTCAGCGCTGTTAGCTCAACCGTTTGCTTCTCTCTGACTCATTCTGACAAAATAAAGATATGCTCAGGTGTGATGTGTTTTCTGCAAATATAAATATTTTTTTTTTGCACAAACCCTTTGAAGGCAGGAAGCTGCAGCACTATATATATATATATATATATTTACTTATTTTTCTTCATGACACCCTGATCATCTCACACTCTCGTCCCTGCATCTGTGTTTTTATATCCTGCTAACAAAAAAAAAAAATCTGATAATGGAAAAAACATATTTATCAGTTATGCCATCTCAGGATATAGAGAAATGTGTCCTCTATGGTGTTGCTGAGCTGATAAAAAAAGCTGTTTATAGAATGTAGTGGTGTATTTATGCAGGAAAGATATGATAACAGCAGGACATTGTTATCAGGTGTCGGCCCTGCAGGGCACAGGGCTTTGGAGAGGGAAGTCGCTGCTCCACAACGAGTAAAAACAGGAACTGTTGTGGTAACTTTCATGTTGTGAGTTGTGTTGCTGTTGCAACAGTCTCATGCAGAGTGATCCTGATTGAATATAGTCAGGACAGGATGTTGTTGATGTTGCGTGAAGTCAAATTTCTATGGTAAAAGCATGTAATGTCCTCTTTGAAAGGCAAACATCCATTTGAATTTGCTGGAAGTCTGTGGTAAAGTCACTGGGCTGCAAGCTCTGCTGACGAATTGGGAACAGTATTCTGAAAGTGTATTTCTAAAAATATCTTAAAATATTCACAAGTACGGGGCATCGCTCATGTGTCACTGGAATTTTATACAAGTTAAAAAAAAAAGGACACATTTTCTCCCAAAATACTCCGGATTCATCCGGAACCTTCTCAGAAAACAAAAGAAGATTATTGTCATCAGAACCAGGTACATGATATTAACAAGAGAAACTGTGGACAGAACTATGGCAGGGAAAAAAATATAAGACCAAATGAAAACTTGAGATAAATGCCAAGTCTCAAACTAAAAGTACATAGAAAACAAGACTGACTGTGAGATAAATAAGGATGAGATAGAGTGACGTGAAAACATTTAACTGAAACCAAAGGACAAAATCCATGAGAAAAATATGACTAAATCACGATTACAGAGAAATATCTAACAGATTACCATGAAAAAAGAAAAACTATATGAAAAAGATTAAGATATTAAAAACACATGACAGAAACAGGGAAAAAAATCAGGATAATTTGAACTTAAATGAAGGAAAAACCACGACACTGAATAAACTACAGAATTAGTGACCATCTGAACTGCATCCTCGCTGTGTTTCTCTGAATCACAGCAAGCAGCATGTAGTCATTCCCATCAGATGTTATCTGCCTCTGTCTCTTGTAACATCATCATTAATTCAGTTCAGTTCCCTTACGAAGCACCAGTTCACAAGGGTCATCAGAGGACATTTTACTCCCAAAATACAGGCAAATGTTTCAAATCGCTGAGTCTGGTTTTCTCTAAATTAACTAAATTAATTAATTAAAAATATTTTATTCGAAGTTTCTATAAAAAAAAAAAAAAAGACCTAAGAAAACTTTCAGATTTTCATTTGTTTTGTTGTTCATGTTCTAACTGATTTTGGAAGATGATGATGTCACATTACAAGACAGAAACGGTGATTATCTAATAAAACAAACACCCAGAATGTCCAACATGTTGATTTTATCTCACTTCAGGTGGGGACACTTATTTCAAACTTCTTCCATATTTTTACCTTCTTGTAAGATTTGTTTCAGACTTTCTATAAATATTAGGGATACAACGATACTACTTTTTTCAAACTAATACGATGCTGATACCAAGTACCCTGTATTGGGATGCATCCTGGATCCAGTGCAGGTAGTGGGAGACAGAAGAGCTCTGGCCAAAATAACATCGCTGATGGACAGAGTCTCCCACCACATGCATGCAAATGTTGCTGAACTGCAGAGCTCCTTCAGTGACAGACTGCTGCATCAATGAGCGTTTCTGCAGGTCCTTCTTTCCTGCCGCTGTAAGACTGTACAATCAGAACTGCTCCCAACAGACATAAACTATTACTGCTGTAACTTGCACATTTATTTACAACAGACTCTACATAATAACTTATTGTAAGCAACATGTTTTTTTTTTCTTTTTCATGCACAGTTCAATGCACAATCTGTACTTTTTTCAATTTCAATTTTATCCATGTCCTAACTAGTTTAAATATTACAATATTACAAAATACAGTGTTTTTATAACTATGATACATGTCATAGTTACTTCTTTTCTTCTTTTTTCGTTTCAAATATTGTGTGTGATCCGTTATGTTCTGTGTTCTGTTTGGTTTGTATACCTGTTTGTTATATCTGATGCTGCTGTTACGACCAAATTTACCCTTGAGGGATAATTAAAGGATTATTCTATTCTATTCTATTCTATTCTATTCTATTCTATTCTATTCTATTCTATTCTATTCTATTCTATTCTATTCATACCAATACTTCTACCACACAAAAAAATGTAATGAATTTGAAGACTGGTTTTATTTTCTTCTCTACTTGTTACAACAAATGATGGTGAACTAGATAGTAACATAAAATATTAATAATAATGAACACAAAACTAAAATTTCAAGGGAAAAAGAAACATTTTCTGTGAAATTATTGTAGAGTTTCCACATTTTAAGTATCGGTTAACTTACCGATACAAGTACATTGGAATGGTATCTGCCCTGATACCTGATACAGGATCAATATCGGTGCATCCCTATAAATACTTATTTCCAAATTCTAACGTGACTCTTAAAATACAGTTTGGTGAACTCTGTTTTTTAATGCAGAGCTAAAACACAAAACAACCGAGTCAGTTGTACGTTTATTTGACTAACTGGAAGAGCAAGTTCAACATATTAAAGAGCTGTAATTCTGTCTGCACTTTAAGTTCTTATCCTTAAAAAGGCGCCAAAACAAGCAGCATAGATACGGTATGTTACGTATCAGACATGCATGGGAAGGTTTCTGATGGTTGCATTTCTCAGCAGTCTGACTGTGGGGGGGAATATCACAGTCTTTCATGTCCAATTTTTTAACAATTTGCTTAATGATGATTTCTCATAAAAATAAAGGCTAAATAAATAGATAAAACTCCCAGAGTCCCAAATAATCTGCAGGAAGTGATGTAAACTTAAAACAAAGCTTCCAGTAGAACTAATGAAAAACATCTGCATGAGGGTTTTTTCTGTAAGCGCGGATGATTCAGCATCTCAGCAGATGCTCTCACTCTGCAGCGCTGACTCAACCACTTCTCCCCATTAGCCTCAAACATTTCCAAAGCCGTGGTGGACGTCCCGGTGGAGAGACACCCCTCGTCTCATGATTCCATCGTGTGTCAGAGCACAGTCCCGTATTCACTCCCACTATATACTAATCCTTTCATTAGCCTGAGCTTCAGGCAGTCCCGTCAAAGGGACGACTGTGCAGGGAGTCGAGAGGGACAGAGACTGTTACAGAGATACATTTACAGATCCTACGTACTGTAACTCAAACACTGCAATACCTTCCAACAAAAATATCTTTATGTATTCGCACCAAAGAATCCAATCTGGTTTGCCAACAACATCTTGCTCCTATACGTTCTCCAATGTTAAAGATTTAGAAGCTAATACATTGACTTTTATGTTTCATTATCAGTCTGATTCCTGCGTTTAAACTATTTATCACATCTAAACTGAAATGCTGCTACTGCAGCCATTTCAAGGTCATGATAGACTTTAGGAGAATAGTTTTGTTTATAAACCCACCTGAATACATACCAAAAAGAAAGCTGGGACAAAAGGTGATATGTAAATGAATGGTCATTTTATTAGGCTTATGAATAATTTAGTAATATTTGCATTTTGAGCAGAATCAGACCAATCCATGACACAGTTTGAAGCAACAACATGTAATTAGTTGTAATAAACCAAAAAGTTGTTTCAGTTTATTCTGAGAAAAATACATGATTTATCATAAAATTCTATTAATGATCCTGTAGAATTTAGCCACCGTTAGCAACAAATCTGTAATGCACTTTGAACCAAAGGATGTAAGAAGGTATTAAAAGTTCTAATGAGGGATGGAGACAAAGGACCCAGGTGGAAGGAGAACACAGAAACTCAACGGAACAATGAAAATAACATGTTTAATAAAGAAAACCAAATGTGTGACGAGGTAGTAAAACTACATACAAGCGCTGGATGACTCTAGACACTGACAGTGAGAATGAAAAAACAAAAAGTATTTATTCTAGAAATAGATAACGACTGAATGAGGAACAGCTGAGGAGAGAGGTGAGGGAACTCGGACACAGAAATTACAGAGAAGAAGAGTGACATTAAACCACGCAGGGAACTAAAGATACAGACAGAGAAGTAATAATAATAAAAAGAAAGCTGTGGCCAGATGACAAATACACAAATTAGCAATGCAACGATACCAATTTTTTCCAAACCGATAGCTGGACCTGAGTACTTGCTGATATCGAGTACCAATGCCAATACTTCTACCACACAAAAAAATGCAATGAATTGGAAGACATGTTTTATTTTCTTCTCTGATTGTTAGAATAAATGATGGTGAACTAGATTAAAAAATAAAATATGAATAAAAATGACCACAAAATTTTCTTTGACATGATTGTATCAGTTCATGGCATCGGTTATCTGAGTGAAAAAATGTCTTCCAAAGTAAGTTTGTTGTACTTATACTCTGTACATGGATAATAATGATAAATCTCATTGTGATTCTAACTAACCAATATCCATATGAGTACATTAGAATGGTATCGGTGCATCCGTAACACAAACACAAGGAAATCAAAAGATTCTGAACAGAGAAACATCAACTCTACTGGAACCAAACATCAGATGAAAGACTGGAAAACTAAATCCACAGAACTCAAAAGACTAAAACATGAACAACAAGGTAACTGAAGCAAAGAAAACTATATAAGGTAAAACTCAGGTGAGGCCAAAATAAGAATAAGTATATGAGAAACAAAACAACAGGATAAATGTGGCCAAAATCCTAAAAGTTAAGACCTGTGGAGAACCCCATGACTGTTTATATAGACAGGCACAGGTAGATTAATGCATTGCAGTGTCTTCTTTCCTCTCTGTTTTATGCACAAAACATAAAGGTTTTATTTCTACAGCTCGGTGCATATTCAGTACCTTCTTGCAGACTGAATCAAACACATTGTTTTCAAGGACTTTTCCACCCTAAAACCAACAATTTGTCAAGTGACTGGAGAGAATGTTGATATGTTACACTTTAACTGTCTGTTTAAGCTGAATGATTGTGTTTCTAATGACAGACCTCTCTGTGTCTTTGCTTTCTGTCTCCTCTGTCAGGAAAACATGAAAACCCACAACTGACCCCAGAGGATCTGGTTTACCGCGCACTCGTTACATGTTCGTCTTCTACATGCATCAGCCAGCTTTAGCTGACCGTACGGGGCGGGACGTTCTGTCATTCCTAGACACAGACAGGAAGACAATGTGGACTCACCCAGAGAGGCAGAGCACATGCAAACAGATGAGTCACATATGAGTGACTGATGATGTAATAATGTCTAGAATCGAGTGAAGCAGCGACTTAAATCAGAATAAATGACCTCACACTGATAACCCGCCTGCCGCCTCTCTGGGTAATGGAACAGGATCGAAACTGGACTGTTATGATTGAAACCAGAGTGTGTGAGGTTACATGATATTTTCTGCAGTTTTGGTGCGACGTGCAGCGATGTTGAGGCGTGGACTGCTAACGTGGGTGTCCCGCGTCGGGGGGATGCTGGTGTTTATCTGCTGCTCTCTATCACTTCTTTATCTAATGACGTGCAGTCCTCCACATTCCAACAACACCCCACTGAGTCATGTGTTACCGCATGCTGAATCCAGCCGCCTTAATCTGGGAGGCCCGGGACCAGCGATCGGAGTGGGGCCTGGTGGGACAGGAGGAGCCGGAGCTGCTGCTCAAAGCCATGGCCCGCCAGTTGCCCAAACTTACCAGATGCTCCTCCAAGAGCGTGAGGAGCAGCACCGCCTCTACATCTCCTCCTTGAAGAAACAGATTGCTCAGCTAAAGGAGGACTTGCAGGAGCGCAGCCAACAGCTGAAAACTGTACAGGAGAGCCTAAAAATAGCTGCAAGACGGACAGGAGGTGGGCAAGAAGGGGGCGCCGAATCACAAGGAGGTGGCTTTGGAGAGGTTCAGGGGGCTAAAAGTCAACAATCTGACCTCCAGGAGTTCCTGAGAGGCCAGCTTTTGAAGGCCGAAGTGGCTGCTGGCACTAGGTTAACGAGCGAGTACGCTGTAGTGCCTTTCGAGAGCTTCACCCTGCAAAGGGTTTACCAACTGGAAATGGGTCTCACACGTCATCCCGAGGAGAAACCTGTACGAAAGGACAAGAGGGACGAGCTGGCAGAGGTACTGGAGATGGCTCTGCACAGTCTCAACACACCCTCATCCCAGCAGGAAAACAGAGACGCAGCAGAAAAAAGTCAAACAAGCAAAGTCTACACACCGTCTGACTTCATAGAAGGTGAGAACACATGAACACTGATATTCCCAGCGCCATTACTTAAAGAGTCCCTTCCATTAAAAATGGTTTTTCTGAGGTTTCTGTTGAATATTTTAGCTCCACAGATGTTCTTACCTTCATAGTGGGTGTGAAAACAGGTCAACAACTTCTCTTTCAGTTTTTATCTCTCAAACTACGCAGGTGGAGATAAAACCCGAGTTCTCCCGAGTTCGTACAGCCTGTATCTGTTTCGTCACAACTCCTTTGTTTGTTAGTATTCATCAGCTTCCGCAGTTGAAACCACACCTAGCATGCTGCTGGCTAAAAGCTATAGCACAAGACGTAACAAACAGAAGGACACAACGTCTGACTTTGCCATGTGCAGCGGGGCAGGAAACAGTATTCTTTGCTCTCATTGGCTAGTTTGTTAGCCAATCTAAGTCCAGCAAATTAGCATAATGAATATGATCGGGCTCCTGATGAAGCAGCCTGACGGAACGAGCCAGAACTGTTTCATATTACTGGTTAATACTTAAGAAATAACCACAAAGTCCAGGTATTTGTATTAAATGGCCTCTTTAAAGCATTAAAGCATCATTTAACAGAACAGGAAGGCTGTTGCCATGTTGCCTGAGGTCTAACAGATCCAGCCCTGGATAAATGTTACACAACTCTGTCAGCACACTCCTACTGACTTAAAACATTTGGATTGACCCTTTTATTCTCTACACACTGAGGTGCAATAAAACACCCCCTAATCCCCAAATAAACCCACTGAAAGATCAACAATACATTGTTTATGATCTGCTTTTCTTTATCGAGCCTCCCTCCTCAGTGTGTGACAGAATGATGAAGATGGATGTAACAGCTTCACAGAAAGCTGCAAAACTTACAATTTAATACATGAGATGTGTATTTGCATGGACTTTTCAGCAAATCAGGATGTGTGTGTTGGATGAGAGAGGAAAAGTGGGAAAATCACAGCTTGTGACATCAACCTGGTTAAATATGGATTCTCAGATTAAAGGTTAGATAATATTGATAAAGTGACATGAGTTATTTGAGGTCAGGATTAATATTAAGAGGAAATATATTTTACTAAAGGAAACTCTTAGAGTAATAAACTTATTGAAATCTGGAGTCTAAAAGGAATTAATCACTTCTTTTATATTATACAGTGGGGCAAAAAAGTATTTAGTCAGCCACCAATTGTGTAAGTTCTCCCACTTAAAAAGATCAGAGAGGCCTGTAATTTTCATCATAGGTATACCTCAACTATGAGAGACAAAATGAGGAAAAAAAATCCAGAAAATCACATTGTCTGATTTTTAAAGAATTTATTTGCAAATTATGGTGGAAAATAAGTATTTGGTCACCTACAAACAAGTAAGATTTCTGGCTTTCACAGACCTGTAACTTCTTTAAGAGGCTCCTCGGTCCTCCACTCGTTACCTGTATTAATGGCACCTGTGTGAACTCGTTATCAGTATAAAAGACACCTGTCCACAACCTCAAACAGTCACGCGCCAAACTCCACTATGGCCAAGACCAAAGAGCTGTCAAAGGACACCAGAAACAAAATTGTAGACCTTCACCAGGCTGGGAAGACTGAATCTGCAATAGGTAAGCAGCTTGGTGTGAAGAAATCAACTGTGGGAGCAATTATTAGAAAATGGAAGACATACAAGACCACTGATAATCTCCCTCGATCTGGGGCTCCACGCAAGATCTCACCCCGTGGGGTCAAAATGATCACAAGAACGGTGAGCAAAAATCCCAGAACCACACGGAGGGACCTAGTGAATGACCTGCAGAGAGCTGGGACCAAAGTAACAAAGGCTACCATCAGTAACACACTACGCCGCCAGGGACTCAAATCCTGCAGTGCCAGACGTGTCCCCCTGCTGAAGCCAGGACACGTCCAGGCCCGTCTGCGGTTTGCTAGAGAGCATTTGGATGATCCAGAAGAGGATTGGGAGAACATCATATGGTCAGATGAAACCAAAATAGAACTTTTTGGTAGAAACTCAACTTGTCGTGTTTGGAGGGGAAAGAATGCTGAGTTGGATCCAAAGAACACCATACCTACTGTAAAGCATGGGGGTGGAAACATCATGCTTTGGGGCTGTTTTTCTGCAAGGGGACCAGGACGACTGATCCGTGTAAAGGAAAGAATGAATGGGGCCATGTATCGTAAGATTTTGAGTGAAAACCTCCTTCCATCAGCAAGGGCATTGAAAATGAGACGTGGCTGGGTCTTTCAGCATGACAATGATCCCAAACACACCGCCCGGGCAACGAAGGAGTGGCTTCGTAAGAAGCATTTCAAGGTCCTGGAGTGGCCTAGCCAGTCTCCAGATCTCAACCCCATAGAAAATCTCTGGAGGGAGTTGAAAGTCCGTGTTGCCCAGCGTCAGCCCCAAAACATCACTGCTCTAGAGGAGATCTGCATGGAGGAATGGGCCAAAATACCAGCAACAGTGTGTGAAAACCTTGTGAAGACTTACAGAAAACATTTGACCTCTGTCATTGCCAACAAAGGCTATATAACAAAGTATTGAGATTAGCTTTTGTTATTGACCAAATACTTATTTTCCACCATAATTTGCAAATAAATTCTTTAAAAATCAGACAATGTGATTTTCTGGATTTTTTTTCCTCATTTTGTCTCTCATAGTTGAGGTATACCTATGATGAAAATTACAGGTCTCTCTGATCTTTTTAAGTGGGAGAACTTACACAATTGGTGGCTGACTAAATACTTTTTTGCCCCACTGTATATTTAGTTTGTTATCGTTTGTGTCCATGTCAACGCCATTAAGCTTAAAGAGGCTGCAGGACACTTTGAATTTAGCTCATGATTTGATTTAGAACTGTGATTTTTATACAATAAAACTATTGATCTATAGATCAATAGATAGATCTAGCTATAAATAAATCTACAGATCTATAGATAGTTCTGTCCCATATTTATATGACATTCATTTTAATAACCTGATTATGCAACACACAGCTTGAAGTTGGAACAAATTTTAACAATTTTGTGCTTTTTTTAGTTGAATATCTGATGAGGATTCAGTATTTAGTTCAAATACAAATGAATGATTTACAGTTGAGGTTAAAATTCATATACTGGATTAAAATGAAATGAGATTAGACGCTATGAGTCAGTGAGCTGGAGAATTCAAAACATTTGATCTCTTTTAGTTTGGTTACACTCTCACGGATCAGCTTAGATCTAAAATTTTTCTTAGTGCCTTTTTTTAAATGTATAAACTTGATTTTTGCACAGAGAATTGAAAGTTCTGTCTCACAGGAAGGACGTGACACTCTCGCAGCTGCTTTGTTTTCTGTCTCAGCAGGAATTAACACAAACAAAGATTAGGAAGTTTTCTGTATATGACGCATCCTTCGATTTTGGATGCTCCTTTTTTTTTTTTTTTTAACAGAATGAGTTGTTATTGTTTAAACAAAAGAGTGATAAAACCTCCCTGTGGGAACTCATCTGCACACTTCAAGGATACAAAGATGTTCACACAGATATAAAAATGAGACAAAGTGTTGCAGAGCAGCATGAGAGATTTAAAATTAATGCGTCATCAAACATTCTGAGTGCTTTTACAAGTGTAGTTGAGGGGCTGCTATACCAGATTCAGCTTCTTTCATGTTTTATATTCATACTTTAACACTGGAGGGTCGTAAACCTGAATGTGTTTGCATGTAACTGCTGCCAGGAAATCCCTTCAGTTTGTTCCTCTTAGCTCTGATCCTAAATCCCGGAAATGAACACAGCTGCTCCTCGTTCACATCGACGGTGTCTGATCTGTGAAAGTCACTGTCTTTAACAGCTTCAGGAAAAAACACCCATTAGGTGAACTTGTGTCTTAATATCCATTATGTGGACGTTTACTACAATCTGATTTAAGGAATCAGCTTACAGTTGTGTGTATCCACATTCATGGCCTCCACACTCCGTCATGTAGAGAGGACCGCACTGTTTAAGTGTTCATAAAATCTTGTGCCAGTGATTTTAACTAAATGCGGACAAACACGCTGAGATGGCGAGTCCAGAAAGTTTCTAAGATGCATTAACAAATTGCACAAGTCCTAAACATCAGACTGTAAGTCCTCAGAAGGAGACTGAGACGTGCCGTCAGACAGACAGACCGAGACAGGAAGTGAAGGCATTTAGTCCAAATCATTCAACTAATTCTCTTAATGAAAGCTCATCATGGTCCTCTGGGAAATGAGGCAGGAAGCTTTCCATTTTAACAATGGGGCTTTAATTTAAACTGCTATCAGGCCGTCAATCTTTACCCACAGAAACATCTCTGTTTCTCATATCTTTTTATCTTCCTCCATCTGTCGGCGCTATTACTGTCTCCAGTCTTTCTGCGTAGATTCCAGACATCTGCTCATTGTTTTCACCTCCTCTCTCGTGTCTGGTCTCACGATCTACATCGAATGTAGCGTCTTTAATTTCTTCTTACTTTGCACAGCGTCCTCAGTGGGTCAGCTGGTGAGTAAAAACCTTAGCGATGGCACAGAAATCGGAAAACAGCTTTTCTCCAGGGGAACCAGCTGACGTAAGACCTGTTACAAGAACATTAGTCCAGATGACTAAAATAGCTTCTGTGTCTGTGAGTGTCTGTTTTCTTGAATGTTGTTATGGCTCTTGGCTCAAATACATGACGATGCATCTTCTGTTTGTTAAATAGGACTGATGAAAAACACTACTGTTAGAGAAAATGTGACTTTAGACAATATGGAACTCAAAAAAACAGATGAGGATCTGTCAACCCTGACCTTGACAGGAGTAATAATTAATAGGCCGAGGCCAGAAACCTTCACCATGCAGCAGGATTAGTGACTAATCGAGGTCATTTCAGACTCTGTTTGCAGTGTTATGATGCTGATTCACTTCTCATTTAGAACAAACCTTAAAGAGGCCATTTCATACAAATTTCAGGACTTTGTGGTTATTTCTTAAGTATTAACCAGTAATATGAAACATTTTATATCTAAAAAACATCAGGAAACACTGATTAACAGACCTTTCAATCTGTCTGCGTTAAAATTTGGGTGGTTCCGGCCCCTTCCATCAGGCTGCTTTGTCAGCAGCTCGTTCATATTAATTGTTCGAATTTGCTGGACTCTGATTGGCTAACAAACTAGCCTATGAGAGCAAGGGATACTGTTTCCTGCCCCACTGCGCATGGCAACGTCAGACGTCATGTCGTTTGCTATTTTATGCTACAGCTTTTAGCCAGCAGCATGCTAGGCGTGGTTTCAACTGCGGGAGCTGCTGAAAACTAATGAACAAAGGAGTTGTGACGAAACAGATACAGGCCGTTCAAACTCGGGAGAACTCGGGTTTTATCACCACCTGCGTAGTTTGAGAGATTAAAACTGAAAGAGAAGTTGTTGACCTGTTTTCACACCCACTATAAAGGTAAGAACACCTGTGGAGCTAAAATATTCAACAGAAACCTCAGAAAAACTGTTTTTAATGGAAGGGCCTCTTTAAGTCTGTCTTTAGTAAAGAAATAAATGATTGCTTATATACAGTAACATTTTTTAACAGAGTGACTAAAAAAATACTAAAAAAACTAAATCCTAGTTTTATTTTTCATCTATAAACACTAGATTTTTCATTATTTTATGCATTTCTACAAGATGTTGAATTATCTGAAATTTACATTAAAAATATCAAATAAAGGAACATTTTGGAAAATATATACTTTTTGATTTTATTAAGGAAAAGAGGCATGATTCCATATTCATATTTGTTGTGTCACTGTTGTTATTGCATTTGTAGGAGTGTGATTTCAAGTCTGTGTTTGACCCACCAGGTATCACTCGGACAGAGAGGGACAAAGGGACGCTGTACGAGCTGACCTTCAGAGGGGAGTCGACTCATGAATTCAGACGTCTGGTCCTCTTCCGACCCTTCGGGCCCCTTATAAAGATAAAAAACGAGAGGATGGACACGGCCGGCGTCCTGATTAACATCGTGCTCCCGCTGTCCAGACGAACGGAGAAGTTCAAACAGTTCATGCACAACTTCAGGTAACTTCCGTCCAGATCTTTGCCACTTTTAAATTTAAAGTGAGTCACATAATGTGGCATCAACAGAAACATTCTAGATCATTCATAAGAGCTCTTATAATCACATGTAACGTACAAATTTGAGATTTGTGAAATCACATCTAAATATAAATGTTTTGTATGAAGTGAAAATCATGAGAAATGTTTGAAGAAGTGGTTAAAATGTCTAAATTTGTGGTCTGAATCATCATTTAATGTAGAATCACATCAGGACAAGCTGTCAGAGCTTATCAACTAACAGTGAAACATGCTTGTTTCATCTCCGCAGTCTGCCACGATCAGCAGAACAAACGTCACCCTTAATGTGTGTGATTTATTGTGCTTCTGCTGCGGCTGCTTATCACAGCTCTTTTTCCATGCTTAGTGGAATTGTTGCAGCCCATTAAAACCCCCCTCCCGCCCATCCCCTCGTCTGGGCGGTCCTGCAGCCGTTGATATAAAGCTTGGCAAACATGTTGAAAGACTTAGAGATTTGCTGAGTTAACAGTTTCCTCACGCTGTATTAAAGTTGTAATAAGAGGCTTCATGTGACACACAGTGTTTATAGCTGATAAAAACTGAAATATTAGAACTTATTTATTTATTAATTTTTAAAAAAAAAAGATTTTTGAGGTGGTTTTGGGACTATGACTAGTTGAGAGGGTGGAAAAATGTAAAACTAATATTTTGTTTATTAAAAAAATCTCAGTTTTGTTTCACGACTTACAATTTCCCAACTTTATTTATCTTTTTATAAGGGAGTCAAATTCAGATTATACCAATGTATTTAAAAAAAAAAATTAAATGTTACATTTATATTTAATTCACATCATATAACCCAGAAAGTGTCTTTTTATTTATTTTGTTTACGTCTTGTTAGTTCTGCAGGATTCAGAGGTGTGTGGGTCCCCGGCCTGGAACTACTTTTGGGATCCTATTGTTATTGTTTTTTCGTGGTTCGATTATATGTACCCAATATTCGTTGTTTCTACACACACACACATCTGAAATGCTTTGTCCATTATCTTCATGTATTACTATCACAAAGCAAGTTATAAGAGCGCTATGATCTTCAAATAAATTGCTCAATTCTAAGACAAAACTATAAATGTTATGAGAAATAATGTTTTCTAAAACAGTGAATGAACAGGACAGAGAAGGTGTTGTTTTCTAGCTTGCATTTAAAAATGGAATCAGCAGGAGAACCACGTTTGTTTGTAAATGTCCCCATTAATTTTCAGCGAGATGTTGTTGCTCTATGACCCCATAAAAGAAGCAACACTGCCGACTGTTTCTGCAACCATCCAGTTCATCACTGCTGACCACTTTCTAATAATTTCTGAGTTTAAAGACCCTCTCTGATCATCTTTTGAGTTATTTTAAAGCAACTCACTGGTCTTTAAATTAGGAATATGGTGTTTTTACTAGGGCCGGGACTTTAACGCGTTAATTAAGATTAATTAATTACACAAAAATAACGCGTTAATTTTTTTTAACGCATTTTAATCGCACTTATTTAAGCACCGCAGAACATCTCTCATGAGTTTCAGCGGACCGATTATACTGGAGCACCTACCAGCGTTCATTATTTAGGACAACAACAAACCACAGTGAACATGAATGAAGAAGCGACCGCTTTGATTGGCCCCGTGGACGGGAAGTTTTGTTATAAAAAATGACTGGATGGAAGCGTGGATAAGAGCATGTGTGTGTGCAAGCGATGCAGCAAGGAATTTGCACATCACCGCAGCACATCGGGCCTGAAGTATCACCTCAATGTTAAACATATAGCAGCTAGCGTGGACGTTAGCCCGACTCCGAGTACAAGTGTAGACATTTTCTACACTTAATGCACTGGTCTGTTGGACTTGGTTGAACAAAAATAAACAATATTTTGTTGCTTAAGCTTATGTGTATTCAGTCATGATTCAATGGTATACTAAAAATCCGTTTGAAAAAAATTCTCACTGTTCTCTGGTCAAATATTTATATGCGATTAAAATGCGATTAATTTTGATTAATTAATTACAAAGCCTCTAATTAATTAGATTAAAATTTTTAATTGAGTCCCGGCCCTAGTTTTTACCCAAAATTACAAAACCTGTGCTGTTTTTTGGGATGTAGTATCTGCATAGCGGCAGTATCTCATTAGCAATTCGCCTCTGCACTGTGGGTGGAACTGTTGGCGTGGAAGATCCCCCCCGCCTCTCTCCATTACTGAGAGCTCTCTGTTAGTTCTACTGCTAGCTAGCAGAACAGGAGCTTGTGCCCAGTGCCTTTTCTACGTCGCATACTGACCCTTTTTAAACTGTATTTTTTTGTCTGTTACTGATTCACAGTAAATTAAATGCACAAATACTTAATTTTCATATGTCTCCTTGCATCAGAAAAATGCCACAAAAACATGTTAACAACACAAAAAACACGATTTTCATTGGAGTGGGTCTTTAAGTATTTAAACACAGTTTTATTTTGTCCTGTTTCTTATAGGCAGTAGCTACGCGTCCGTCATGTCGGATAGCTCACCGCTTTTGATACGGCAGACTGCTGGACGAACAAGTAGCAAGTTATTGGTCCGCAATAAGCCTCTTTATCTTATATCTGTTCCATATGTAGGCTACATGTATCTGTATTCTGAAACTTTTAATCCCATGTAAATAGTGATTACATTTTATTTGAACATATACTGTTGGAGTTGTAAATGCTACTCATGTAAAGAGAGAAAGCATCAAGTTTAAATATTTGAACATCTATTTGTATTTATCTTCATATTTATTTTGTGTTTTCTGTGGTTGCCTCCATGGATGCAGCAGAAATCACCACGCTAAAGTTATTTTTAGGTTGGACATTCAACAGATATCCAGCAACAGACGCAACCGTGGCTACCTCGGTGCTAGCAGCTAGCTCACTGGACACCAAGTGAAACTGAGCAACAAGCCGCATCCAAAGACGCTTCTGAATATCTGTTGAATATCCAACTTAAAAACAACTTCTCGCAGCAATGGTTCTAATCTCTTTTGTATAGCTGGACACATTTCCTACATTAATATTCTTGGACAGCGTGATTTAAACTGTCAAACTTTGCTCCCTTGGCTAGTAGGTCAAATCTGAGGCGCATGCACAAACACAGCCGTATGTATACGGAAACTGACGCATGTGCACTCAATTACAGACTGCGACTGACGCTTCAATAACTCTAATTGTAGAGAATTCACTTTCTTATATTTGTTTTTCATTGTTCAGCCTCTGTTGTCACGTTTACAGGATCACTAATGAACCTCCCTCAAGCAATAAACAATAACAGTGAAGCAATAGTTAATAAACATAATGAAATCTCTTCCTAGTGACATGGGCTTTCCTTTTTGTGGTAATCTATAAAGGCATTTGCAAAATATTTATTAATAAGAAACAATACTACCAAACTATAGGGGCCTCTATTCTAAGGGCCCTGGGCTAATGCCTCTGTAAACCCAGTGGAAACTGCTGGTTTGGCAGCTTTGCTACATGCATCTGATGGTCTGAGAGGAATGTTACAGTTGTAACAGTGTCTGAGACAGTTTGTTCCACATCTGGGTTGTCGGACCCTTTAAACAACAAATCTACCAGTTTCATATCATCTGTTTCATATCTGAACCATTTCTCTTCTTTCGTTTCCGTCTTCAGTTCAATCAGTCATTTTGCTTCAAAAAATGGGTAAAATTTTTGACAAAATGACGCAAAAAAAATTTTAAACTGAAAATGTGTAAGACATCAGTGTGAATGTATCCTCAATCTAGTTTTGGAATATTTTTTTTTCCCCCGGCCTGTTTTAGAACACCATTTTCAGCACTCCAAAGCCTCTCTCTTCAAAACTCTTTGTATAATCTTCCTTCCTCCTAACCTTTATGCAAGGCTTTCATCTCTAATGTCCCATTCTTTTTATATTTTTTGTCTACATGCAGGGAAGTCTGTGTGCGTCAGGACGGCCGGGTACATCTCACGGTGGTGTATTTTGGGAAAGAACAAATGAGCGAAGTTCGCAGCACTTTGGAAAACATATCCAGGTGGGTTTGAACTGCAGCCGAAATCAGCAAATTGAGTACAAAACCTTTTGAATGTACACTAGAATCATCTTCTTTTCACATTCTCTGATTGTTATTTCTGCTATTGCGCGCAAACATAGAACACACTTCCCCCCCGGCATGGCGTGTCGTCACAGTCAGTCATTAATCCGATGAATAATGGAGCAGTCTGCTTCCAGCCAACACTGATAAATTACAGCAGGCCTGTGATCAGCCCTGACTCACCCCGCCCTCTTGTACAGACCTCGACACCCACACCGGCTCAGGAGACGATCAGCTGGTGTCTGATCGGGAGTCGGGTCCTCTGTGACTTTATCAGCTGATTCCCCGAGGAGGTTGCTATGGTGACGCTTGTCGATTTCCCTGCCTCTGAGGTTTGTGTGTGGCCTTGAATCAGCCGGACAATCTCCAGTATCACACAGCTTCTCTGTCTCTTGGTGGGAGATTTAAAAAAAAACAGCAGAACCCTGAAAGTGAAAAAAAAAAGCTGTTTCAAAGCTAAAAATCTGGTCAAAAGAACATGTTAGATGATTGGAAGGAGTTAGGGGGAAATACACACAATGAAAATGTGAATCATGTGAAACTAAAGGTGTTAAATCACACTGCAGTCTTTAGTATTCCTCTCACAGTTTAATAATGCTTTCAGCTGTTATATAGCAGCATCGTTCTCTGTAATCAGCTGCTCCATTTCTTTTATCTGGCTTTCAATCAGTGGTTGAAGCAAATGGGAATCATTTCTCAAAGATAAACTACCTGTGGTCCCGTTATCTGGGGCACACGTGTAGTACAATCATAGATCCAATCACACACAGGAAATGAAGCGTAAATGTGTAGACATGCAGTTTTAGATATAATTACTCAATGAATTCTTTAAAGCATAAATCTGCTGTTGCATTTGGTTTCATTAACTGTTCTCACTGTGTACATACGTCGTCTTTACGCCTGAAAGATTCTGACTTCAGATTTCTCGTTTTACACCGAGTCGTGTTACTGACTTGCTGACTTTGTGATGTCTTTCTACGCTTTTTAAATTAAATGTTGGGGTGCAAATAATTTGACATTTACGTACACAAGGAGTTTTGGAAAATGAGAATGTGCCATAACTCAGAGTAGCAGCGTCGACCTGCATACGTCTTCACTCACAAACATCTGTTTCACTGCAAATAGTGTTGACATCATTTGTGCCTCAGATCCGACTTATTCTGTAAAACTTCTACAGCAAATTAAATTTGCTTCCACTAACCAGTTTAATTTGATTCCAGTCAGATTTTAACTTTTAGCTATTCGTTTGTTTTGATTCTCTCAGAAATCGTGTTACAGTCATACTCCCAGCATTTTAAGCAACAAACCCTCTCTGCTCATATTATCTCCTAATGCATTTATACATAAATACATTTACCAGCTTTTAGAAACAACTAGAAACTTCCTGTGGGAAAAAGCCTTATTTTTAACCCTTATCATATCTGCTACAGATGATAAACAAACTAAGACAAAAAAAAGAAATACTTCAATTAATTATCGTCTCAGTATTCTTAAACCTTCAGCCACATATCAGGACATGTTTTAAAAGATATGAAATCAGACGCTTTCAGACTAAGGCTAACAAAGTCCCACTTCAAAGCCTCTAACTTCTACTCTCTTGTAGATTTCTGAACCGTACATCTTTCAGATCAAAGATTCAAAACAAGGTGAACTAACGAGGAGCAGGGAAGCATCATGTGGAAGGGAGACAGCAGTTCTAGCAGAGAGGATCATGGGTGATCTGCTCTGAGTGGATACCAGACGTATAAATAATTACCGTGTTGTGGACTCACATGAGGTTGGAGTGAAAGGCTGAGTGGAAAACTGTGGGAAAGGAAGCTACAGGAGAGGTTTACAGATTAGATACGAAAGTCAAAAAAACTCCGACTGTCAAGGATGGAACAAGCTGATAAACAAGAAACATAAACTTTGCTGTCTGTGTTTTTCTTAAAAAAAACTTATTTCCATCATTTGTCCTGTTTTAGTCTGTTTATAGAAGAGCCTGAATAGACTGAAAATAGACTAAACTTGTCATCTTTTTTCCGTTGTTGAAAAGTGAAACAATGAGACCCAATAATGACATGTTGTATTTCTGCACACTAAAGAGGCGGGGCTCAAAGTCCCGCCCACACTAATGGGGTTTTTTCAGCTAATTAGAGGTAAAAATATAAGAAAAAGATTAAATAAAAACTATTTCCACATGCAGCACCACTAACTATGTGCATTTTGTGAATTCTTGAGAACAGACATTCGACATATATATATATATATATGTGTGTATTTTTTTCTTTTTACTACAGATAGTTTTCCAGATTAAGTTTGGATCTCCTACAAATTACTTTGTTATGTTGTTTTCTTGCCTCTGGCCTTTGCCAGAAAGTGGTCTGCATATTTTATTGCTTCCATTTGCCTCTGCGTTACATGTGTAGACTGACGATTACGTATCTAAACCCCAGATTTTCTACGCTTTTTGTTGAACTGTCCAGAGAAAATAACCTTTTTACCTCATGAACAGCAGATGGAAGCAACTAAAGTAACAAACAGGATCAGACCTGCTGCTAAAACACATCAGCTAGCCTGTCAAACTTTCCCTCCTGCTGTAATTAAATGACCTGTTCTGGACCATAAAATTGAGGCTGTTGTTACAAAAAAGAGAATAAATACAGAGAGTAAAATCACTTAGAAATCAAGGGTTTAATAAACATTGACATCCACTTGACTCTCTACAAGCTTGTGTCCTTTTTAAGCTCATGTTTATGAGATAATAAACATTTCTGAGTTTTAATTAAAAAGATAATGTGATCAAATCAGCTCCCACATGTATTAACTTTGACACCTCCACAGAGAACATCAGTGGTTGTCATTATCTAACTCTAAAACCAAGTCTTTGACCCCCAAAGTGCTTCGAATCTGTTGGGACATTGCTTTCGTCTCCATGGTGATGTGATTTCTCTATGAGTTAATGTGTTTTAAGAGTTGAACATTTTCGAGAGGTGTAAAAAAGGACACTCATACTCCCTCATAGCCTCCACTTATTACTATTGGAAATGTGTCACTTGTCTCTGGAAGATGAAACAGATTATCAGGAATGTGGACATGAATAAAAGGTGAGAATGACTCTGTCTTCTAACTGTTTATGCATTTTGTTACTATTGATCTGAGACAAATGAGCTTCCTGAGATCGAATCAGCATGTGAATACAGCTGGTGCTATGCTGGAGCTGTTTGAAACAAGCAGAGCTTTTGTCTCTGTCCCTACCATCTGTGGACACCCCAGTGCCAGCAGCGCAGTCCGCCTCTCCTGGATCTGAGTGGACACTGAAGTCCAGATTGAGTTAGGCTTCATGATCAGGACACATTTAGAGCTCTTTTTACTTATTACACTCAAAAAAATGATTTGTTGAATTAATGTAGTATTTTATTTCAAAAGATTCCACATAATTAAATCATGTTAACTTGAAAGCAATTCACCTGATATTCAACTAACTTAAAATATATCATGTTTTTGCAACTGCGTGATGTCATGTTCAGTGGACTAAATAAATATAAGTTGAAATAACCTTAATTATGTGTGTTAGTTTAAATAATCATATATATTTTAAGGTTACTACGTGTTTTTAATTCAGTATTTGTTTTCATTTTAATAAATAATAATATATACTTTATTAATCCCTCTTGGGGAAATTCAGCTGTGCATGTGACCCCTCCTCACCCGTTAGGTTAGGAGCAGTGGGCAGCTGGGGGGTAGTTGCAGGATTCAGTGTCTTGCCTAACGCCGGGCTCACACTGCATCCGGATCCGGTCCGGTGCGGACCCCGCAGGTATTCCGTTAGATTAAAATCCCTTTTGAAGGCTCACAGTAGCTCCGTGCGGTGCGGGTCCGGTTACGGGGGCTGTACGGCTCTACGGAAAGAATCCGCAAGGATCAATTTTTTCCGGACGCCGGAGTCACTC
>SSNP01000013.1:4958175-5045506 GCA_006937955.1 Pachypanchax playfairii | reverse complement strand
GTCAAGTTTGATGAAATCTGACGAACTATACAGGAAGTGTGGCTTGAATATCCGGTGTTTTTTCAAAATAAACGAGTGTACAAACAATTGTAACTTGACTCTTCTTTTTAGACAGCACACGCGCTAATAGGAAATGTAAACATTATATCACACCCAGTGACACAGGGTCCCGAAAGCCTGCAGCACAACACATTTTCACACATTTGCTAAATAATGGACGTGTTCTCGTGTGAAGTCCCGACAAAACGATAACCCACGTGAACTTCTGTTCTCGCGGGTGACGTTTTACGCACCCAGCACCGGAGCTGGCCGCACTCCCTATCTGGAGCAGATGTGAGTGGTAGCTTGCGGAAAAACCGCACCGAAGCCGGACCGAAGCCGTTCCGTAGGCAGTGTGAGCCCGCGTAAGAAGGCTTCAACATGTAACCTCTGCCGGGACATGGGATTGAGCTCCGGTCTCCTGATCGGAGGGCGACTCCTTCTGGATAGACTACTGCTGCCCTTCAACACGTAGCCTGCTGGTACTGGGGATCGCACCCCCACTCCTCCAAACGAGAGGCCATCTCCCCTCCCACTAGGCTACGGCCACCCTTCTTCTTAAGTTTTTCCAACAGCTGAGGTATCATTAATGCCACCTTTTGGTTAAAAAAGTATCCCAGTGATAAAGCTTACATACATTGTGTTCATGGAACACGTATTTATTTGGTAGGGAAAACGAGAGACATAACTACATCAAATTTACTTAAAAATTTAATTTAAACCAACAAGCACTTATTTTATGTGTCATTTGAAAACAAATTGACTATGTGAAATCAACAACTGCCCTGATTCACTTTTTTGAGTGTATTTTAAGCCTTTACTTTGTTGTTGACATTGTTTTTACCGCCCTTATTGTTCTTGTAGCTCATAAGATCTCTGGGATTTAGAGTTATTCAGGATCAAAAGGTTTTATTGTGTGAGAAATGAACAAATCCAAAGGGTTTTTTTCTCAGTAGCACAAGTTAATTAATTCTATAGTGACATAAAACCAAAACACACACATGGCAGTAAAGTGGTATCATATTTCCTCTGGTCGTGCTCCTTTCCTCCCTCTAATCTGCATTTGTTTCTTCCGCCTACCTGCCCTGTAGCTGCTGTTGTCCATGTTTACCAACATCACATGAATAAATCAGGATGTTTCATCCTGTTTGTTCTGCTTTAAAACTCTGAGGACGGTGTGTGTGTGTAGGTTCATGTATGAGTAAACGGATTAGTGGCAAACAGCATGATTTGTAGTGGTTATTGAAAAGACACAGCTGTTTACATCTGGATCCAGCTGTTTCCATTTACTCTAGCCAAAGCCATTAAAATGAGCAACACAGGAAGGCTCGTTTGGCACGGATCGTGTTTGTGACTCACCTTCTTGACTCTAATCAGAGGAAGAAAATGTTTAGTTTAATGCTTCCATCAGAACTTAAAATAAAAGAAGAAATAAAGGCAGCTGTGTTCTGGCAACAAATACCAAGTTCAAACACAGGGGGGCTGATCTTTTCTGTTGATTTTTTTTTTGTGGTTCATATAAACCCGAAACCAGATCCAGAATTTCATATTCGAGGAATTTGCGGGTAGGAGACTCAGAGGTGCACAAAAAGCAGGGAAAAAAGGGGGTGGAGCAGAACAGATAGAGTGCGCCCTCACCGAGATCAGCAAAAAAAAAAGAAAGAAAAATTAAATAAATAAATAAAAATTATATTAAGACTTGCAAATAAAATATGTCTCATTTGTAAGATTGTCCTAATTACCTGCACCAAGGAGGTCATGTTTTCATCAGGGTCTGTCTGTCTGTTAGCAGGATAACTCAAAAACTATTGGATGGATTTTGATGAAATTTTCAGGAAAGGTCAGAAATGACCCAAGGAAGAATTGATTAAATTTTGGGGGTGATCCGGATTACCGTCTGAATCCAGGAATTTTTTTAAGGATACAGACATAGTACTTTCTACAATATGTCCACTTGGCCGAGGTCTGCGCTCTCTGAGTGCTTTTCTAGTATTTTTATATTTTCTTGTAGTTTAATCAAGAACTTTTAAAATACAAGACAGATTGTCTTCTTCTCTGATCCTTCTCATGGTTTGTGTGCTTCTAAAGGGAGGTCAACTTTAAGAACTACACATTGCTGCAGCTGGACGAGGAGTTTTCTCGAGGACGAGGTTTAGACGTGGGGGCCCGAGCCTGGAAGGGAGGCAACGTGCTGCTTTTCTTCTGTGACGTGGACATCCACTTCAACGCTGACTTCCTTAACACATGCAGACTCAACACACAGCCTGGTGAAATGCTGCACACACATGCACAAACACTCACATGCTCCTACAATTCAGCCAACTTAGTCATAATAATTACACTCTGTAAAAAGCAGATAATCAGACAAATACTCAAAGTGCAACCGGAGTCGAGCTCACATCAGATTCCACCAGAGGTTTTCTTTCTCTCCTTCTTCTGCTCTGATTTGGCTGATTATCTGTAACATTCACTTGCATCCATGATGACACTGAGACTGACTGTGTTTGATCAGTAGAATTTCGACTGTGTCCTAAAACTGGTTCTCCTCTTATCCTGAGACATCAAGTTCAAAGGGAGGATTAGCAATAGGAGACAAACCCTCAGAAACCTGCCATTGTAAATCTCTCTGTTTACATATTCCGTTCCTGCATTTTGTCAGTTCTGGTAAAATTGTTCTGTAAGATTCCATAAATTTGCATGTTTGAGGCTTTATTACTGAAAATATGTGCATCTATTTTATGTGGAGAAATGTGTTCTTGGCACAAATATGATATTGATCTATAGGAAGTAGTAAAATAACAAAAAAATCAAGGACACTTTAAGTAACATTTGGCTTTATCTGTGAGCTTCATTAGACTTTTAAGGCGTTGAGGTTAGAATGTTAGCAAAGAACGGATGACATCCTCGACTCAGCATCGCCATCTTAATCCTGCGTTCTTATTTAGTAGCTAATCCGTCTCCTGCTTTTTGTTTAGACATCAAAAAGAGACACATACTCTTAATTTACAGCTACAGTCATAACATATGCCTTCGTTGTGCTGCAGGAAATAGAGCTTCGAGCACAGATACTTGTTTGTTGCATCCTCTGCAATGAGATAAGTTAAAGATCTCAACTTATCAGTAAGTCATAGTCACATGAACGTGCCCCTGGGTTTGTTTTTAGTACATTGTGGTCTCATTCTGACATGTCAACATTAGGTAATCGTGCAGAAAGCCACAAGATTTTATGTGTGACTCAGACCTGTTCAGCAGGGTTGTTTAGCACATGTTCTCTTGAAATAATTTTGCAAAGAAATGTTTCCTTCCATCTCCTTTCCTTCTGCTTTTCCCCCCAAAAGTTGACTTTTTTCTAGAATATCTTTCTATTTTATCAGTCAAGATAGTGTACATGTGTGCCCGCCTTCATATGAAAGTGATATATCTGCTAATTACTTGTCTGGTGGTGTTTCTTGATGCCGATGCATCGTTTCATCACGTTTCTGCTGTCAGAGAAGAAATGAGATGCGTTCATATTAGGACGAGCAAGCTGACACGGTTCAAAAACACTCAGTCCGGTGATGGATTAACATTTTCATAAGAGAAAATTGAGTTGTGGAAATCTGAAATGTCAGTTTTGATTAATGAAATTAGAAGAACTGTAGTCGCAAACTCATCCAGCAATCACATTTTTAGAATAACTCAGTTTTATATGGCTAATCTAGCTTTATTTGAAAGTGTCAGTACAGATGATGAATTGAACGTGTTGCAGTCTGCTTGCATGTCCTTGTGTAATTTGTCTGATACTGTCTTGCTGCAGGTAAGAAGGTGTTCTACCCCGTGTTGTTCAGCCAGTACAACCCCACTCTGATCTATGGAGGTCCTGAGCACATCCCACCTGTGGAGCAACAACTGGTAACACACATCAATTCAATGTCTCCGTTTTTTTCATTCTGCTGAAGCTGCTCCTGTAATGTTGTGAAATATTTACTGCAGCAGCTCCAGCTGTTAGCTACACAAATCCCACTGTGTGTGTGTGAGTGTGTGTGTGTGTGTGTGTGTGTGTGTGTGTGTGTGTGTGTGTGTGTGTGTGTGTGTGTGTGTGTGTGTGTGTGTGTGTGTGGGGGGGGTTTGTATTTCTGACCTCCTGGGGACCCGTTTCCAGACTTTTACTATCTTTCTGGGGTCCGAGGGTTCTTGTGGGGACCGAAGCCTGGTCCCCATGAGGGGGACTCCCCTTTTTAGGGTTAGGGGTTAGGTTTATAGGTATGGTGTGAATCGAGTTTTAGTTAGTCTTAGGGTTAGTTATAGATCAGTAATGGTTAAGGTTAGGAAAAGGGTTTGGGTTAGGTATAAATCTAGTTACTAAAATCAATGGAAGTCAATGGACGGTCCCCATAAGGATACCAAAACACACTTGTGTGTGTGTGTGTGTGTGTGTGCTGAATGTTTTTATATCTAACACTCCCTGCAGGTGATCAAGAAAGACACTGGCTTCTGGAGGGACTTTGGATTTGGCATGACCTGCCAGTACAGGTCTGACTTCATTAACATAGGTGAGTGTTGTAGAACAGCAGGACGTGCAGCGATACCAGTCAGAACATCTCAACATTTCCTCTTGAGGGTTGATCGTCTGTGTAGAAGCACACAGTAAAGTAGGACTTCCTAAACTGCAATAGAGAGAAAATGCACCCTGCTCTGCTAATGATGCTGTAGCACAAACTGCAGAGCACAAATGGTTTGGGATTACATTACTTTTCTAACAGGGAGGAGATTTTATTACATCGCTCTGCATAAAGGAGCTCTGAGCAGCAGCAGTAGCATCTCCCATCGTGCTCTTTGCATCTGCACACTGGCTGAATTATAGAGGCTCTGCAGATAAACTGGCATCAACTTTGTTACCCTCTGAAGTAAAATCAATTAAATGCTGCAGAAGAAGTCTGAGTGTTTTATTAGATAGAAGCAAACTGGACTTAATTTCTTGGTTCATGAAGAGATTTCTCCTCCCACAGAATCTTATGCATGAACAGTAAAAATGAATTAATAAACATCCCAGTCTTGATTTTACTATCATGGACTCTCATTAATATCCATTAAATTCAACATTTTATACCTTTTTTGATGAAAGTTAAAAAAAAAAACAGCAGAGATTTCTCTCTTTTTTTTTTTTACAAAAATGTTATTTGACGTTTTTTATGTTTTTCACAAGAGGTCCAAAAGCAGTAAATCACCTAAAACAGATTGAAATGTGCAAATTTATAAAACAATAAGTGTCAATTTTCTTCTGACTGAAGAAAACGAGTTATTTGATCCTTAATTTGGCTTTTTTTTTTTAATTTGTCAGATAAAAAGCAAGAGCAATGTCTGTAAATTGTGTTTCTTAACAAAAGTATTTACACCATCCAGTTCATGTGACCTGTATCTCATCTGATGAAGACCTTTAGGGCAGGTGTGGTCTGAATACACAGTCCGGCCTGCTGTCGGTGTTTCCAGGCATGTGGTTCTCCATTAGCCTTTGTGGGAATTCAAGGTCTTCCTACATTCTTGCCCTCCCGTAGGCCTGGGACTTGTGTGGAGCTGGTTTCACCTTGCAGTACAGAATGAGCACACTGAGCTGCATTGAAGATATAACAGTACCACTCTGGTCTGCTGTACAGTATCTACTCCTCCCATGAAGCTGTTGTACATGTTCACACACAGACTTCTTCATGGATTCTCTTTGGTTTGGATCCTTTTCTAAACACACTCATTTCCATGGCTCGATGACAGGTCCGTCACACATTTTGTGTCATGCTACACACAATCCAGCAGTTTGTTGTTCCTCAAGAACCCTGGACTGTCTCCCTTCTTCAGAGGTAAATGGTCTCAGGCCTCTCGGCATCCCCGGAGTTCTGCAGTTCATAGTCCCACACAACCCTATGTGTATCAGCCAGTTCCTCTGCATGGCAGGTGAAGTGTAGTAACTGTCCAAGTACACCACATGTCCTTTTCCTGTGTATGTGACGTTTAGTCCCTCAGCATCTTGTCAGCATGTGGTCCAGTGTAGAAGGACCACTGCAACACAAAACCTGATTTGGCCTCAGTCAGAAAAAAGACTGTGTGGCCATGTTTATCAGGCTTGTTTGGGTTGTATTGATTCTGATTGGGCCTTCCTTTAAAAACAATGGTCATCTCATCCAATGACAGCTCTTTGGATGGACCATAAACCTCTTGGAGGTGTGAGACGATGGTATCCAGCCCCTTCTCAACGAGCTTCTCATTGGTAGAAAAGTGCAGGAAAGACAGGAAGGATTAAATTCTAGTCCTGGTCATCACTTTTCAAAAATCCCAGTGTCCCTCCAAATCTTCATCACCAAACGCTCCTACGAAACGCTTTTAAACCATGTTGTCGATGTTTTTTAAACCTCTCCAAAACACTGTCTTTCAAATCCACATGGATGATGATGTCACTGACTCAGCTTTTTATTTCCTTTCTTACACTAATTTTAATGTGTGACTGCACATAAATGTCGAGTTAAAATCAAAGCTATTCATATTCAGTTAAAGGCCTGCTGATTAGATTTGTATGATGGAGCTTTAAGGTTAAAGGGTTGGAAAAGTTCCTCAGGGAACAACATGACAGTGTAGTAAAAAGAAAGCAGGTTCTGACAAGCCTGATCAGCTTTATGATGATATGTTCTCACATCGAAACTTTAGATTTAAATCAAACTCAGAACCTGATTTTTAGGGGCAACTGAACTGAACTGTCTTTGTTTCTGCTTCTCCTCCTCTGATGACATACATTTCCAAAATGTTGACTTGATATTCACCCTCTGCACTCCCAGGGGGTTTTGACATTGACATCAAAGGCTGGGGCGGCGAAGACGTCCACCTCTACAGGAAGTATCTCTACAGCAACCTCCTGGTCGTTCGAGCTCCATCACGCAGCTTGTTCCACTTGTGGCATGAGAAGCACTGCGCAGATGAACTGCCTCCGGACCAGTACCGCATGTGCATGCAGTCCAAGGCCATGAACGAGGCCTCGCACGGCCAGCTGGGCATGCTCTTCTTCAGGCATGAGATAGAAGCTCACCTCCGGAAGCAGAAACAAAAACAAACCCCCAAATAGACGACGATAAGTGCTGCAGGGACTGCAACCTGATAACACAGCGCAGATGGTTTCAGCTGTCTGGACGTCAACATGTTTTAATTATTTCTTGAGAAACTACGTTTATTTGCAATCCTCCTGAAAGCCTGAGAGATTTATTTTTATTGTTTTCACGTGTAGCAAACTGACAAAAGAGTGTTGTTGGATTTCCAATCCAGCTCTTGGCTACAATAAATTTCACTTCCCAAAAAGTTGAACTATTTTCCATAAGATGAACTATTTTTAAAGACATATCAGGTTACAGGTAAATCCTTGCTGAAAACACGTTTTGAGCTGTAAAACTTCTGATCTACGTGCCTTATGTGAATAAAATCCAAAACACTGTCTTTTCTGAATGACGGATGGTTTTATAAAGAAACAGCTCCCCCTGGTGGAGTGAAAATAAACTGCACGCTGTTGAACAATCAGTGGAGGACTTTAGTAAAACATTTTACATAACTTATTAATCAGCTGTTTTTGCTCTTTTATTTATGTTTGATACTTCCTGTAAATGTCACCAACTGTAATTATTTGTATTTTTACTTGTCTGATTTTCTTCAGCTGTACAATGAAATATGGTGTAAAATGACAGAAAAAAATTATTAATATTTTCAATTTGACAAGTATGTGCATTCCCTAATTATAACTATAGATAAGTTCATTTTAAAAATATATAAACTACTTTATTCCAGTGTCACATAATGAACTTGTGGACATTTATTACTGTGTGGATAACAATATGTTTTAACGATGACTTAATGAGTCAGAACCAGGTCTTAATGGTTTTTATTTAATGTAAATCAAGTGGGACACATGTCAGAACTCTATAAAACAAACATTGTTTTGTTGTTTGTTTTTAATTATGTTTGCAATAATGATGAAAACTGTGATCTGCATTAATGAGCAGGTTTTTTATGAATTTCTCTGTAACTGTTTTCTTCTGTTTTTTTAATCGTTTCCAGCTCTCGTTCAGTGAAATGAAATCAGTTTTGGTGGATGATCTGAAAAGAGGAAATGATTACTGTAAACAAACGCTGGATTTCTTTATTTGTCAATTTATTTGCCACTTAAAAGTAATTTAATCGAATAAAAAATGTCAAAATATTTTATTATGTGGACAAAAATGTATCATGTAAACTTCTAGATTTGTAGATTTGCACAACAAAGACACACAATGTGGTTAACACATTGTTGTTAGAAATTTAAAGCCAAAACTGGATTTTTTTAATTTTTTTATTACAAACTTGTTGGCAGTAGCGTCATCAGAGGGTTATGGACACCTTGATACATTTTAATGCATTTTCTGGGCGTCCATGAGACGTCACATGTGCACAAAATGCTTCAAACTGATATTTTATAAATACAAACAACAGCTAAATCTAACAGTACTAAAAAAAATTGGAGGCCTTTGTATGTAAAACATGTATTAAACAGGATTGTTGTGGGACTCAATATGTTAACATACACTCACTGGCCACTTTATTAGGCACACGTGTCCAACTGCTAGTTAACGTAAATTTCTAATCAGCCAATCACACAACTAAACTTATTTATGCATGTAGACATGGTCAAGACGATCTGCTGCAGTTCAAACTGAGCATCAGAATGGTTAAGAAAGGTGATTAAGTGACTTTGAAAGTGGCGTGGTTGTTGGTGCCAGACAGGCTTGTCTGAGTATTTCAGAAATCCTGGTGTCATGGTGGGGGGGGGACGGGGGGACATTTTCTTGGCACACTTAGTACCAACAGAGCATCGTTGCAATGCCACAGCCTACTTGGGTATTGTTGCTGACCATGTCCATCCCGTTATGACCACAGTGTACCATCTTCTGATGGCCACTTCCAGCTGGATAATGCACCATGTCATAAAGCTTGAATCATCTCAGACTGGTTTCTTGAACATGACGATGAGTTAACTGAACTCAAATGGCCTCTACAGTCACCTGCTCTCAATCCTATAGAGCACCTTTGGGATGCTTTTTAATTATTAAGTAATACCATTAATTAAACAATGTGTTGTTTGCCATAATTCCACATGGGATTTATTTTTATTTCAAAAAGTTATTGATCTTGTTTTAATTTTTTGTTGGTCTGGCAAAATTGTAGTTCCCTTTTCCACCACTAGAGTGAGTATAAGATAGTTTTTGATCAGACATCATGATCTGCTGCTCAAGGCTCATTCAAGGACAGTCATTGAGTCTCTTGAACGCTGCAGCTCTACTGTATGTGAGGAAGTGAGGAATATTACTTGTCTCTGCCACCCTGTGGTGGTTAGTGGAAGTGATGGGGTTGTGATTTAGCTCATTACTGCCACCTGGAAATAAAAGCCATATAGTATACATTTAAAGAGGAAAAAGCTACATTAAACAGGAGGTGGATTCACTTTCCATCTAGTAGCTGCATTGAAGCTTCTTCCCAGGCAGTTTCACAACTATTCAAATGGATGATTGCAACATTTCACATAAACAGTTCAGAAGTAACAATGACATAATGATTCTCAGGAAGCTGGGTGTGTCAGCAACCTTTGAGACTGTATTTATTATGTTTGCTTTTCCTCTCTTTTCTGTTTATTTTTGTCTGTTTTTTAACTTGGTCTAGTAAAAAAAAAACAATGATTCTATTGCAGAACAGCAAGAAGTCCTAAATGTTTCCCTATATGACATTTTTATGTTAAGTGGAACAACTCCACTATGCAAACCAGTATTTTGTTATTAAATTACATATATATGAGCTAAAAACAGAAACATATTAATTAGGCTACACCGAGTTAGTCCTCACAGAACAGTTATTGTATACAATTACATTTATTCAACGGATTTAACTCAACTTTGCTCCGTCACTGTGTACATTTATTCACAAGTGGACAATCAATCCCAAGTTTATTTTATATCTTCTGGTAAATCTGTAAACATGTTTTAAAATGTATTTAACACATTAATTTTTCTACCAAAAATCTGATAATTGGAAACAACTACTGTCAAATAACAAACATATTTTAAACACAAGTAAAAGTTTAACATTAAGCTACATCAGGTGATATTTTGTTTATAAAATATATAATCCCGTTTTGTAAAATGATTTCTAACATATGATATCCGATAAGTAATTAAATAATTATAATAATATTATAGTAATAATTAGAAAGCGCGACTTAAACACACGTGTTTGGTGACATTACGTGAACGTGCCAGAAATCGACCCACGTTTACGACATTTTTTTTTAGCATTTGAAAGCAGCACGAGGCCTTGCTTGCAGTGACGTCTTCGGGCTCGTGTTTCACCGGCTGCAAATAACGACGTCAGGACAGGTGTCCGTCCAAATGACTCGCCCTCTGTGGGCGTTTGTTTTTAGTTTTTAGCTTAAGAAAACGGCATGAAGAAGCTCTCGCGGAGGCTTTGCTGCAGTTCACCACCTCCCAAAAACAACAACAACAACAACAACAACAACTGACTGTCAGCCGCTTCACTCGTAGCTCGGCTGCTCATTTTGTTTGTGTTTCTTACGAATTCTGCGACGTTTATTGTGATTAAAATAGACAGAAACAACTAGTTATTACGGAATTTGGGGAGCTGGCGGAGTTTTAACAGCAGCAGCAGTAAAAGCTTCGAGGAGGGGCATCTCTGAGGTTTTCCTTCACGCGCAGCAGGACGCGCAGACAGAGACGCAACATGTTCGAGGCGAGAGGAATCCCCTTTGTCCTGCTCGACATCGTCTGTCTGGCTCTAGGTATGTGTTTAAATGTCTTTAACTCTCTGCTGTGGAGTGTTTGTCGCTGCTCTTATTGATATAAAGCGATTTGTGAGCGGATTTAATCCGATGAGGATTTTAACAGCTTTTCATCACGTGAAGCGGATGAATTCAGGATAGTTTTATACATATTTGCGTTAAATGTTTATTTTGATGGACTTTTTAGCTGATTTGATGTTTAAATGTTGTTCAGATAAAAGAACACAATATGACATGACATCAGTCATTAGATACAGATTTAGAATTAATATATAATTAGATCTGTGGCATGATTCCATAGACTGATTCATCCAGTCACGTGGGGGATTTTGGAGACTTGATGCCTTCACATTAAACTTGGATGATGCTTCTGTTAACCTTACCTTAGCCTCATATTTCTGGGGTGTGAAATCTCTTTGCGGGTTTTAGATTAACTCCATTATCTAATATTTAAAACCAGCTGTTGGAGCTTCAGGTTCATTTTTCACTTTTATTATAAAGATTGTGTGTTTTAAAATCAGATTTTAACCACATGTCTCTGATCTCGTCTCTAAAATCTAATTATAAATAGTTTATTTTGTTACTGTGTTTTAAAGAAACTGGTCAGGCTGCTTTTGAGCTGTGGAGTCTCGGGTCTAAGGATTTCCAGCTGAAAGTTTATTTATAATATAATAGTATAACTGTAATTTCAACATTATTGACTCATGACTGTCTTTTAAAATGTCTGTTGTGCTTCATATCAGATTAGAGCATCAATCTGCTCAAGCTGCCATCTTTTATTTTAATTCAACTTTAACTTTTTTCTCCAAGCAGAATGAGCGAAAACATCAGCCTCTGTGTGCTGATTGGGTTTATTGTATGACTGAACCTGAACACTTAGGCTGGTACTGGCGGACATCTTTGCTCCTCTGCATGCTGCTCAGCATAGTCTGATAAAAAAAAATGAAGTCAAGATAAATATGTTTTGATTAGATGTGTCATTACGAGGACGTAGAGAAGACAGTGTTTCTCCTGTTCAGTCTGCATAGCTGAATTCATTTGGTTAATTCAGTTACTGCGAGCTTGTGTGTAAATGGGCCTGTGTGTAGTTCCTTTTTTGTGTATCTGTGTGGTCGGGCTGAGAAACGTTGACTGCAGAGTCACACGGCTGTTAGAAAAAAATACAAGTCACGTCGAGGCGCCTGAGAACATCTTTGTCCCACTTTTCTCTCCCCTTCAGCTGTTGTAACTCAGCACAGCTGTGGGGGTCAACAGCTGCAAGAAAAAGGGGCACATGGATGAGAAATACCAACCAGGATGGATGAGTAGTTTAACGCACTGCTTGAACAAGTTAAACGAGTTTCTCTGCGCCACAATGGGCCAAATGGGCCAAACATCCACAGAGATGACAGCAGCATTACATGCAGACTTTAGACTGTCCAAACCAGTTAGCACAACTTTTTTATCTTTTATGGTGTTTTATCTTGAAGGAGTGCTTGTCTATACTCACTGCTGCTTCAAACAAAAGCTCCTTCCTTTAAAATAATGAATGAAAAAAATGCCCTCGACACATTTATAACATCCTTTTATGTGTTTTTGAATTTGAAAATCAGCTTTTTAATTATTTTTTTATCAGGAATTTATTTTTATTGAATTTAACAAATAAATGATCCATTTTGTAATGTAGGTTTTTCCTCTCTGCTTTGAACTGTTTGTCCTCATCACACTGATGATGATGATATGAACACAAGCTCTTCAGTTACTGTTGAGTCATCCCCTCATACGCACAGTGTGATTGCCTTTGTGTCCATAAATAAACTCGCAGGCAGATGTCAAAGACACAGTCAACTACTAGTTTAAAAACTTTTAAAACCAGTTAAAAGTGCTTATGTATTTTTTTGTTATAGGTTAAAACAAATATTTTCAACGGGTGATATGCTTCATCAGTTAAAACAGAAAAAACTTCAATCAACTCATGTTTTTCATTTAATTCTCTCAATTTGAAAAAAAAAAAAAAACAATCATTTTTGTTTTTGCTCTTATTTTGAAAGTCTTTGGACTTCTTGTGGTAACTGGCCCTGATTTCTCCTTCCATAGGAGGGCTGCCTCTGGCAGCTTATAACCTGGGTAAGGTCCGTCCTTACCAAAGGGGCTTTTTCTGTAATGATGACACCATCAGCTATCCTTTCCACCACAGCACTGTCACCTCCACGATGCTCTACACCGTAGGCTTAACCCTGCCTATTGTCTCCGTAAGTAGTAGAGTCATTCATGGCACTCTCAGCCTGGTGCGGGACCGATATGTTGACGTTGTCTCCTGGGAGTGGCGAGGCCGGTGCCTCAGGTGTGATGCGGTCGCTTTTTACTGCAACGTAACAAAAAACTTCCGCCTGTTCATCTCTTGTGCTGACAAGTCAAAGTATTTACTGTGAGGAATGTTGGTTAAGAACAGATACCAGTAGAGAAATGATGTAAAGGCCAAAGATGATGTCCACTTAAAAACACCAGACAAACGAAGATCCGCTTGATCGAGTTAACCAAACAAACTCAGACGTGAAACAAGCTGGTAATCTGAGGATGGATGTGTTGGGAAGAAACCAACATTTCATTCATCAGTTAAGTTGATTTTCTGGACGAAGTTTCCACTGCTGTGATTAATCAGTGCGACAGACGTGCAGGCAGCGTCTGTTCCTTAAAATAACTGGAATGATGTTCTGGATCAGAGCTGCTGTTTCTGCAGAATAATGGAGGCTGGAAGGGGTGAGTGTGTGTGCGTGTGTTCATTTATTTTATTTTTACCAGTGATTTTATTCTTCTGTCTCTTTCATATCCAAGTTTTAGTTTTACTGTTTGGATTTTCAGCTTTGTGATTTATAGATGGAGTGAAGTTTTTACACAGACTGACATTAAAGTTTATGTCAATGTTTTTTTTTTTTTTTTTGCTTTTGTGTTTTCATCAGAAATCTGCCTGCTGAGTCACACCTGAAATAAAGGTTTTCATTCATCGGTGATGGTTTTAACCTGCTTAAATATTTTACAGTGTTTCTGACATGCAATCTTTATGTGTTTTACTGCTTCATAAAAGCAATAGTACATTTCTGTCCTGTGGACACTTTTCTACATAAACAGAGATGTGTAGATTTCCAATAATAAAGTCTCAAATATGCAAATTTATGGAATATCGTTACACAATTGTCCTTTCGCCGAGTCCCGCCCTCCCTTAGTTACTGTTGCTACATCCGACAAACACGACCAATGATGTGAAGAGAACTAGCTGAGCCGAGAACGATTCCACAGGTTGAAAGTTCTGCAGATCAAACATAGTCAGTCTCAGTGTCGTTGTAGATGCAAACAAATGTTATTAACAGCCAGATCAGAGCAGAAGGAGAGAAAGGGAAAAAAAAGAGATTAAAATCCACCAAGAAATTTCTTGTGGCGTTACTAACGTCAGATCCTGACGTGTGCATGACTCCAGTGGCACCAAGTATTTCTCTCTGATTATTTATGTTTTTATGGGCTGTAAATAGGATGGATTGTAGGCGATATTTGTGGTCACAGCTGTGAAAAAAGTAATGTTCATCTTGCGTCCTCATGACAGCAGGTTGTTTTGAGCTCATTTCAAACTCCAGCTGTTTTTTTTTATCTATAACATTCACACACTCAGACCTCCTTTTGTCGACTGTGAGACATTCAGAAAGGAGAATTTCTCCACTGATCCATGTGGATCGCTGCTTTTTTTCTGTGCAGTATTTGATTATAGTTTGTGTTGTTCATAGAAAATAATGTTTAACTCATGAGTTTGACTCGAGCTGCACAGATTCTTTCCACAGATCAAAATTCAACCCACTGAGTTAGAACATCTACGTTTGGTCCTCGTGAAGTCTTTTATTTCTGTGTGATTTCATCATTCTCAGGGTCAGATTTAGGGAAATACATTAAAGAAGCAGTTTTAATATAAACACCAGATGTATGATGTAAACAAAGAGCTGCGTTCTTCTGTTTGAGACTCACCTAAAACTCAAAAATATTCCTACTCGCCTTATAAGTGTGAAACAACACAAATTGACACCATGATTTCTTAAACAAAGTTATAATGTTCTAAATGTTTTATTGAGATCTGAGCGTGTCACAAATACTGGAATGTTTTTACATTTCTTGTTTTTCTCATTAACTCTTACTAACAGATTTTTAACTGTTCACAAGCTCTTCGGAAAGATCTAGGAGCTCCTGCCTTTATTCTGAGGGATCTGTTTTCGAGGTGCACAGTGTTGCATGATGGGAAGATGTCCGAACCTCTAATCTAACCTGTATTCTCTCTCTCTCCTCTCATTGCTGCTGGTAGTTGGACTCCCATTTGCAATACTCAATTTGCTGCACCAGCCTTTCCACCGAGGCTTTTTCTGTAATGATGATTCCATAAAGTACCCCTTTAAAGAGGACACCATTTCCTATCAGTTGTTAGGAGGTGTAATGATTCCCATCACAATACTCACTGTAAGTGTATTGTTTACTCTGTTAACAGTCGCCTGTTATTCTCTCTTTACCTTCAGCTTCTCTTCTGTTTGGTGTTTACATTCTTGATCCAACTAAACAGTTATTTTCTCAAACTGTATTCATCCTCTTACAGTTCTAGCTGACACTAACGATTCATTTTCTCGCCACATTTCATGGAAAAAGTTTTATTTGTAAACCTCTGAAGATGAAAAGGGAAGAAGAAAGAATATTAAATGTGTTTAGCTGCAGAATGAGGATGTTCACAAGCTGAACGCACAGGGAAACTGATGTGCTTTTACTTTACAAAACATCCTCAGTGAGTGATTATTTTAACACAAATCCAAACTGGCATTTATTTTTTATACTAAGACGTAATATTTTGTTTAATTTTAGTTTGAAAGTTCTTCTGTTGAAATAAATTAATTTAAAATCGATTTCAGGAACAGTTGTCATGTTTTCTGTTTAACACGCTCATATTTTTAAGTGGACACCATCTTATGGCCAAATTTTTTTTCTATGCTGTAAATGAGATATTTAATAAATAAAATAAAAAATAAAATGATTCAGATGATTTCATCGGTTGCAGTTTAACATGAAGTCAAACATTCTGGGTTTTTTCAATGTTCCCTTTTCTAATGTTTAGATAGTTTTACTTTAATGTTTGTACTAAAAAGCAAAATAACTATTTAAATAGTCTAGACATGTTTTATTTTAAGTAGTTACATGTTGTTTTAGTACTTTATTTTATCAGGAATTATTGCTGCTGTTTCTCCTTCTACCTCTTTATTTTTTTACATTTTAAACAAACCTCTAACTCTGTTCTTATCTTCCCGTTGCAGATGGTTGTTGGCGAGTGCCTTTTAGTTTATTTAAACCATCTCAAGTCCAAGTCACCTTTCGGCAGCTATGTCGCCTGCGTTTACAAAGCTGTCGGTACCTTCGTGTTTGGTGCCGCCATGAGTCAGTCCCTGACGGACATCGCCAAGTATTCAATCGGCCGCCTCAGACCGCACTTCCTGGATGTGTGCAAACCCAACTGGAACCTCATTAATTGCTCATCGGGGGCTTATATTGAAAACTTCACCTGCAATGGAGACCAGAAAATGGTCAACGAGGGCAGGTACGTGTTGGAATATATACAGTAACATACACAGTGTTGAATGATAAGTGGTCTGATTGTTATTGTAATAACTGATTACAACTGAATGTATTAGAAACACATCAAAAGAAGTCAACAACTGGAGAATGGGTTTATTTTTTAGGTGGGGAAATATGCTGTTCAATTACATGAAGGAGGCGGGGCTAAAAACTAGTGCTGGAACCAGCCAGTAGGGGGCGTTTGTTTTGTTCCTGTATCTGGTGTGTAAGAAGGACTGATGCTCAGCTGCTTTCTTTGAGGTCTCAAGTTATTTCAAAAAGAAAAAGACCACATGCCAAAAAAGTTAATTTTAAAGCACGGTGGAAGGAGCGTCATGATGCAGGTCTCCCTTTAGCATCTCAGTTTCATCATGTCCAGCTATTGTAGATATAATACAATTTAAATTTATAAAACTATAAAAAGGTGTGAAAAAGTCGAGCCTAACTCCCAACATCAACCCTCTGAGATGAGAGAAATATATTTAACCGGATAGTTTTGAGCTGAAACAATTTAGTTAAAGAAGGATTTTCTAAGTCTCATTAGCACTTACAGGATGGATCTGATGTTATAAAAGAAGCAATAATTTCCTAAATTCAGGAGTTGACTTGATTTTTTTCCCCTTGAGGGAGAACTCTGCGTTTCTTGCAGACAAAAACACAAACGTATTAAAATGTGACATAAAGAGTTCTATTTGTAGAAATCCTTTGAATTCATGCATCTATCAGCATAAATTTTGTTAAAATTCCCAATTTTGAAATTGAAGCTTGCAGTTCTTTGGGTTTTTTTTCACAATTACTACAATCAAGAAGGTAAAATATCTCTGAACGTCTGTGGTGTTTTGTAACATGCTGCTTGCAGTAAGTACAAAGAGCAAAGTTCAAGAAAAGCTCAAGAATGTGGCTCAGCTGCTCTGAACTTTATGATGTTACCCATATTGGTCTACATCTGCCATGTCAGGGTGATAAATCAAGAGTTTGACTTGCACGAACGAGAAAATAAACTGTTTTTACTCTGATGAAACGAGTCTAAAGAGGCCCTTCCATTAAAAACTTGTTTTTCTGAGGTTTCTGTTGAATATTTTAGCTCCACAGGTGTTCTTAACTTCAGAGTGGGTGTGAAAACAGGTCAACAACTTCTCTTTCAGTTTTAATCTCTCAAACTACGCAGGTGGCGATAACACCCGAGTTCTCCCGAGTTCTAACGGCCTGTATCTGTTTCGTCAGAACTCCTTTGTTCGTTAGTATTCGGCAGCTCCCGCAGTTGAAACCACGCCTAGCATGCTGCTGGCTAAAAGCTGTAGCATAAGACGTAGCAAACAGGAACTGAAGACACGACGTCTGATGTTGCCATGTGCAGCGGGGAAGAAAACAGTATTCTTTGCTCTGATAGGCTAGTTTGTTAGCCAATCAGAGTCCAGCAAATTCAAATAATGAATATGAACGAGCTGCTGCTCGAGGCCTGACAGAATGAGCCGGAACCACCCGAATTTTAACGCAGACAGATTGAAAGGTCTGTTAATCAGTGTTTCCTGACGATTTTTAGATATAAAATGTTTCATATTACTGGTTAATACTTACAAAACTATCCTGCAAGTTAAAGTAGAAATCACTGACATTGTGAAGAAAACTGACTTCAGATTGACGTTCTGTTTTATTTGGAACGTGTAGTTTTTTAAACGTTGTAAACAGACAATGTGCAGCAGAACAAACCAGTTCAACCTCTTAAGATAACAGATATTCAGACTAAGATCAGAGGAATGTAAAGCTGTGTCCGTTATCAGCTCCCAGCAGAGAGGGAAGAATGGTGGGAGGAGAGGATTTCCTCTTCTCATTCTGATGACTGCAGCGGAGGGCTTAGAGTGTTGTTGTACATAACAAACCTGCTATTCTGTTTCATTTTAGAGGATCTGTTTTACGTTGCATCTGTTTCTTTAACACATCGTTAAACTGGAGATTCTGGTTCTGAGAGCGGAGAGTATTATTTACCCACCCGTCCCTCTGTTGTTTGTGCTTTTTATCATGCATCAGCAGGGGTGTGGTGCTCAGTACTTGATGTTTCCTGGAGCCTCATTACTTTCCTGCCGTCTGCCTTTTTATTTTTAGGAATGTAAAGCAGCAAACATCCAACAGGAGTTTAAAGGAACGTCCAGAGTTTTAAGACTGATGCCAGTTCCCATTTTCTATTAGCTGCTGCATGTTTTGGATGTTTACTGCACACTATTAGTCCCTGGACCTCGATCTGCATCCAGTTACAGTAACACGACTCCAACTCAGGCTGGTTCACTTAATCTAGCAGTGATGAGGCCTGTCAGAGCTGCATGCGTTTGTTTGCTAGATGATTTAATAAAGGTTGAGGTGGATTCTCTTCCTGGTGAACAATATGACCGATACACATGCAGTTGAAAGTTTATACTCAGGAACATACAACATGAGTGTATTTGTTGCAGAGTGATGGTTGAATAGAGGAATGAAATCAGTTTTACCTTTCAACACAAAGTCTGAATGAATGGATGGGTGGAACACAGCTCTGCAGGGGGAAGATACACCTGTTACCTAGAAGTGTATCCAGGTCGTCTGGATTTGGCATGTTGTTGGTTCATGGTGCTTTTCAGGCCCCAGAAGCTGCTGCTGGTCTCAAGTTCCAAGAGGTTACAGAAGTAGGGCATTAAAGCGTGCGCTGTATGTGAAACTCTGTGGGTGTGTGCATAGAGATGTTACAGCATTATTGTTATAAACAGGAAATGCATGGATGACTGTTGGTGAGACCACTTCATTCGATCTCTACATCCTCTCTCAAGGACTGTTTCTTCTAAACAAACAACTGGTGGTGCATCTGTGGCAGGACACGACGTATCTGTGGTCTGTTTGCTCGTTTAACTCGAGGTTTATCTTAATCTAACTTTTTTGCTTTTGCAGGCTGTCCTTCTACTCGGGCCACTCATCCTTTTCCATGTACTGCATGCTGTTCCTCGCTGTAAGTACATCAGTCACAGTGATACTAAAAACAATAAGATTAATTCAGATGTCTGAGCAGGTACAAAGAATCCTATTATTTACATCTGCCATGTGATTTTCTGTCGTTAACTGAGTGTTTTTATATTTATTATGAATAAACTACATTAAAATGCTTTAACCAAAGTAGAAAGAATAAGTCTTATTGATTTATTGGTGAGATGTTCCAGTTATTTCTGGAGTTAGCTGACCGCTGCAGCTATTAGTGTACGTCATCTCAGATAATTGAAGTGACTCAAACATTGTGCAGATTATATTCCTGTCGTACAATATAAAAATTGAATGAATTTATCATGTAGTAGAAGAAAAATTAGATTATTCAAACGCAGGGATTAGCGTTCTGATTGGTAAACAAACTCCTGGTTATAATTTCAAATAAATGACAGAAATAAAACTGCGTCTAGTATCAGCTTTGTGTTCATTTAACAGTCGGTATCACCTGATAAATGTTGAGATTCTGATTCATTCAGTATAAGCAGATATATTTAGACCCAGAAACAAAGTCCAGGTTTTGATGCAATAAGCTCCTTTTTCCTGCGTGGAGGGGAAATTAGTTATTGGAAGCCGTTGCTTTTAATGTGACACAATTTACGTCAGAAACAAAGTCCAGCATGAAGAAAACGCAGGTCTGAAGAAAGGTTCCGTTTTTTCACTAGAGACGATTGTTTTAAAACTAATTTATCTAGTTTATGATACAACTCATTACAATTACAGCCAATCAGAGACAGATTAACTGATAATCAGTAAACTTGTTTCAGTGAAGGTTAGGTTTAGAGGTTTTCCTCATATTTTAGAGGAGAAACCTTTTCCTGTGTAGTCATCTAGTCTCTGTGTGGAATGTGCTGAGTCACTGACTAGCGTCTGCTTGTTGCTCAGCTCTATCTGCAGGCTCGACTTCAGGCGCAGTGGGCGCGGCTGCTGAGGCCCACCTTACAGTTCTTCCTGATCGCTGCCTCGGTGTATACGGGGTTGTCAAGGGTGTCAGACTACAAACACCACTGGAGTGACGTGTTGACGGGACTTCTGCAGGGTGCACTGATGGCTCTGCTGGTGGTACGTCCTGCTCTAATCTGCACTGATTTCCTGTTGAACAGTTTCCTTTAGAGTGAAAATATTTAGATTCTTGCTGCACTAATAGATGTTTAAATTCTGTCCTGCAGGTCTTCTTCGTTTCAGATTTTTTTAAGCCGTGTAAGGATCTCCGTAAAGAAGCAGACATCCCTCACACAAGCCTGCAGGAGACGCCCACAAATGGAAACCACTTGGAGAGTCCTAATTATCCTTAGTGAGCAGTGGAGGCGTCTGCTCGTTTCTAACGCACACCTAGAACCCCAGAGCTGAAGCCTTACCTCTCCCCCAAATTCCCTTCAAATACATCGCATGGACTTTTAGCATGAACTACCAGAATATACAAACCAAACTCTTAAACCAAACATTGCCTATTAATGTTAGACTTTGGGTAATTTGCTCTGTCAGTCCTCCATCTGGAGAAACTTTTCTGTTTACCGAAGTGACTGAGGATGTAGGTTAGAGGCTGGGTTGGAGATCCTGAGGAGACGAGAATCAATCAGCATCCACTGAAGCAGTGGGAAGACTTGCCTGCATGCACACTCTAAAGGGTTAGACCACTGCTGGGAAAGAGGAGGGTTGGAAACCTGTGAATGTAACCCTGCTTACGCTTTTCCTGACCTGGAGTCAGCTAGCTCAGGAATCTGATTTGGGGTCAGTGTTTATGCCTCCAGCATCCAGAAACCAATCTTTAAACTTTGCTGTCTAATGTTCAGTCTGCATCGCAGGCTTAAACCAGGAGGCTGGAGAATAGAGCTGATCCCAGACCAGAGTATAGCACATCTGGAACAGCTGACTCCAGGCTGCTGCTGTCTCACTCTCCAGCTGTCTGACATGAAGATCAGAAAGCTGCAGAGTAGATGATCAAGTTGCCTTTGCTGGACTGCTGCTGGCATCACAGCTCCCCGTATTATTTAAAATAAATACAATGTGCTTTTTATATAAACTGTATGTCAACAATCCACCAAACAAACTTTTATTGAAAATAATGTTACAAATATGTACAAATGTTTAAAATAAAGCCATTTTACTCTTCAACACATGTTTAAAGTATTAAATCATCATGTACCAGTTTGCTATGAAACCTAAATAAAAAGCTTGAACTTTGTGGAACTTTTTTTTAACCAAACACGAAGACGCAAGACGTGATAAAAGAAAACTGAATTACTGTTATTATAAATACAGACTGGCAGCAAAGACGATGTCCCTCTTGATCTTTGTTATTCCTGCAAAGACACAAATGAATGTGCAGATGCTTCATAACATACTGGAATATAAAATATTTAGCAATAATACAATCAAACTGCAAGTTTAAAGCACATTTCACAAAACACTAAATAGCTACGTTTACATGCGCCAAATTTCCCCAATCTGATTAAAATCTTGGTCGATCGGAATTCCCAAATCCCTGTTTACATGGACACTAACTGAAATGATCTGATCATGTCATGAGTACACATGCACCAAGCACTCAATCAGGTTAAATGAGTTGAGCATGCGCACAGCGAGTTGTCTTTCCGGGGGAAGAAAAAAAGTAAACAAACTCCGTCCTTTCTGCACGTCTTTCCCGCCCCATCGTGTGCTCGATCTGACTCACGTTATCCCCAATATGGACCCTCTGCGGGTGATTACCTTTATGTTTGGGTTTTTACTGGTCGCATTAACCAAGCTAGCGGCTGAATACATATTACTACTGCTCCTCCGCCACAGGAGAGGAGAGCAGGATGACAGGATGACTGCACCAGCAGACCACTTCTGTTTACTTCCCGCTATGTTTTCTACTTGAGTCTGCGAAAGCGGAAAGACGTCACGCTGAAGTTGTACGCATGCGCAGTGGGCTCTTTTCACCCTTTCTTTCCGAATGGGTGTATACATGCACGTCTATCCGAATGAAGATCGGACAAAACCACCCCTCTCGATCGGAAGTAAATTTCATTCTGATCAGGCTGCATCGGATCAAAACATTCTGATTGACATGTTTACATGACGTCTTTTTTATCCGATTGGGCGTTTATTCCGATTAAATGTGCCCATGTAAACGTAGCTAATGTCTCATGGTCCCAGAACAGCTCATTTAGAACTACAACTCTGATCTAAAAACAGAATGCAATACTCTCAAACCTTTTATTTTATTCCCAGCTGAACATATGAGATGTTGAAACTGAGATATTTCATTATTTTGAATTTGTTGGCAGCAACACATCTCGAGTCCATGCAGTGATGTCATACCTGAGGCTGTCACACCTGATAGTCCGGTGGACTCGGTTCGATCGGGGACCAAAATTGCAACATTGTTGCTGTTTTTAGTTGGTGTGGTTTGGATTCACACTGCAGTTTATCAAACCAACCAAAGTGTAGAAGATGTTTACATCTCCCGTCTGTGGTGGCGCTGCACTTGGTGCTGCCGCGAGACAGTGAAACGTAAACAAACATGGACTAGCAGCAGATTCTGGTGGTTTTGGAATCTTTCGTGTTTGGTGAATGTACCAGATCAATGTTCTGCTGCAATGGACTACACGAGGCAGCGGCACAATATAAGTCCACTTCCTGCTTTTGGAGCGGTCCCGGTCCGGTTGTGTTCACATGCAATCGAACCGCACCAGAGTTCGTTTCACTCTGAGCAGCTTCCTTTTACAATTAATCATGTTACTGATCTATTGTAAATTAACCTCATTAGTCATCAAATGTTCATCTAGTTCTTTTTTAAAGATTTGTTGAGCAAATATTTTCTATGAAGTGATCAAATATCTCAGTTTAGACATCTGATATGATATTTATGTTCTATTGGAAATGAATTTATGAGATTTGCAAATCACTATATTGAGTTTTTATTTATATTTTACAACACCCAAACACATTTTGGAGTTCTTATTTAATGGGTTAAATTAGAAAGTGGATTTGAAACTAGAATACTGGAGCTCTTCTACTTCCTTTTTTCCATCTTACTCCTCTGTATAATAAACTCGATGAAGGTTTTCTCTCCAAACAAGTTAAAAACCAGTTACAAACACAACCCCCTGTATTCAAATCCAAACTGCTACCAATTCTGAATCAATAACTTTTCACTTGAGGCTCCTCACCTTCTGCAAACTTGTTCTCGAGTTCGGTGTTACCGATGGCTTTGGCTGCAGAGCACATCTGTCGTAGCACCTCCTCCAGGCGGCGCATGCAGCGAATGATGCTTCCTGCACAAGAAACAAAGACTCAGTGTGGTTTCTACAACATTTACATGGTAAAGAAAACATTTTTAAAGTTAATGACGGGATATTTATGGAAATTTCTCAATCCTATTTTTGTTGCCAGAACACAGACAAGCTTCATCAAATCCTCCCTCAAGTTTCTCAACTCAGAAACATCTGATATCTAACAGGTGAAGTCACTGCTGGCACAGAAGGACTTTAGGGAGAAACAAGAAACCAAACCATGAAAAATAAATCAGACTCAAACAGGCTGAAAACGCTGCACAAAGTCGAGTTGATAAATAATCTCTTAGCTTGTTTGTGTTAGTTGGACTTTAACAAACCTTCGAAGACATCCGTCATCTTGCAGATCTGAGCAAACGTGGACCCGTTGGCCCAGGCGTAGACCACATCCATCAGGTGGGGCTTGAACTGGTTCAGATACGTCTCCTCGTCTACCTCCAGCTTGGCGTCTGCTGAAACTTTGGCGATGCGCTTTGCACACTCCTGCACCCAACAACATGTTCACATGTCCAGTAAAACTCAAACAACTCCAAACACTTTGTGTGTCGTGTCGCCTCACCTGCATCTGTCTGAGCGGGGCAGCCAGCTGTTCAGTTAGTTTCGGCATCTCACTGGCCTGAAGAATGAAATGACTATTATTATTATCCAGAGAACGGGGGGTGGGTTATGAGAGAATACTCACTCGTTAGTATCGTTAACTGAATCGGGACAAATACAAACCAGGATTCAGATGTTTTGATGTTTGAGGATTTTAACATCAAGATCAAAGTCTCATTAAAAGAAACCAGATCCAGATGATAACAAACGCTCCTCTCTGTGTCCAACAGCTGACAAGATCCAACTAAAATCTACTGCTGTGTGTCTTCGGCAGCTGATTGAACAGTCAGTAAACAGTTAAAACAAGAAGGATGTAAAGCAGCTGCTGCCTGGTTGGGTCGGATCATCTGTTCGACCCGGACAGAACAGAGTCACAGAACATCTGACTGGTTCACACTGATGAATAAATCCACAACAGGAAATGAGTGATTCCTTCCACTGGGTTTTCAACGAGACCACACAAACAGATAATATGAATAAATAACACAGTCTCTATTAGACTGAGTAAGTTAGTAAACTGTAACACAGATTAGACGGATTAAATGAACAGCAGGTGTGTTGTTTTAATCTGTGTAAACAGATAATTAAGTCTATTATAGTAAATGTAAAAACAACAGACACAATGAGTGTGTGAAACAACTTCGGGCTCAGGAAGAAGATTGAGACAACGTTTGGGTCAAACATCCGATACTGGATTAACTCTTTTGAAAGAAATGCTTCATTAGAAAAGACAAATATATCAAAGTTTCTGTTTTTGTTTCGAAGTGGAGGAAAAGGCAAAGAATGTAACTGGAACTTTCCTCTGTGGGAATGAGAATCAGATGTTACGGACAAACGTTTGTGCAGAGAACTCAGAGAGATTGTGTGTGTTTGTTCGTACGTTTTCCTGAAAGACGAAGCAGGACAGCAGGGCGGTGGCTTGTTCTACCGTCAGGTCGTTGAAGAGACCGTTGAACACCATCTCTGTCAGCAGGAGCTCGTCAGCGCTGCACAGATTCATGGACACGTTTCGTATAAAAAAACAAGAACTTACACAAACCATCATTGTTCTATTTAAATGATTGAGAGGAAATGTAACAAGAAACTTGGACAGATAAGAGGAAATGCTCCCGCAAACTCCAAATCACAACACACATCATCATTTAGAGTCTAACAGCTAAAACAGAAATCCAGAGATTTCCAGCTGACATTACCAAAGTGAAACACAAACACTCCTATAATTTACTAATAAAGATTTCAGATGAAGCAAATAACTGCTGTTATAATCAGCTGTTCCACTAACAAAATAAAATAAAAAACCTGCTCTTCCAGACTTTTAGTAATACTGAGCACCAAGTCAGACCTCCCACACTCACTCATCTAGAATGTTCAGTAACATTATTTTAAAATTAGGAATGACAAGTCAGAGAAACACCACCCATATTTTCTAATGATTGTTCAATTTCCTGTTAAATTTCTACTCCGCTTGGTGATTCTACAGTCCGTTAGTTGCAAAACGGCCGAGTAACAGTTGAGCTTTCACTTTTACACACAACCACAGCAGGAAGTAACAAGCAGGGACGTAGGGCTGGGTTTAAAAAATCGATTAATCGATTTAAATCGATTTAAGAATAAAAAATCTATAATCGATTCATAAAGCACTAAATCGATTTTTTAAAATATCCATTTCCTTTTGTTACAGTTATGCCACTGCTTCTGGATATTTTTAATGAAAACATGAATATTAAATGTATATAAAATACGCACTGTTGAAAGGCTGCTTCAGCATTTCATAAAAATTGCCATCTACTAATGTCTGGTATTCAAGAAATACTAATGTGACAGAAATATCTGAAAAAAGAATCGATATTGAATCGAATCAAAATTAATCGAAATCAAATAAATTTTTGCTCTTGTGAATCGAATCGAATCGATTCAGGAAATTAGGAGTGATACCCAGCCCTACAGGGACGGCAGCAGCATCAAAGCTCAAACCAAACACACACCAACTAACATCTTTGATCCTACCTGCTGATTTCACAAGCGACCCGCCCTTTCATCTCGATGACGTCAGAAGGACTGGCGAAACCGAGTCTTCGGAGAACTCTCTTTCGGCACTTGAGCTCATCCATCTGCAGGACGGTTCGAGCTTTCTTCAGCTCTCGTTTGGTTGTTCGAACATCTGTTGCGATCTGAAAACAAAACCATGCGGCACAGTGTGATATATGACAGTGAAACACTTCCAATGTTAATAAAAACACACTTTAATCATTAAAACCTATGTGATGTCTGTTTTTTTGCATGAGATAATCTCAAACAACACCGAATCTGTCAGTGATTAAAACGACTGAGCTGCTTGGATTGTCGTTAACGTCCTGCTCTAACAACCGAACACACCGAGCTGCTCGCACGCTCCTTTCTCAAAACCCCTGTGAGGGGTAAAAATGTGTTATTATGTAACATTTTGAATTTTGACTCTTGTAAAAGCAGATTCGTTTGTTTCCTTTTAAACTCTTAGACTGAATCTGTAGCTGGTAAAATGTTACACAGGATCTTTAAGTTACTGACTCTGGTAACATTTAGAAATAAATTCTGTTTCAGTGAGAAGAGAAACAGGTTTTCTTGAGATATTTTAACTTTACAGAGGACGTCAATAACAGACTTCATGTACACAAAGGTTTCTTCTTTGACAGGTAGCAGAAAATGTTAGACTTGAAAATGTCTTTTAGTCTAAATTAAGAGAAAAGATGTGAAGCAAACTGGCCTGCATGGTGCTCAGGTCTGAACCTGGACTTTGTTGATTTTTCTGTTGGGCCGAATTAATCACCCAATCTCTTTTTTAATCTCAGTTAAACCAACACTTGTTAATCCGTCTAGATTATTAACTGTAACAATCTCTTAAAGCTTAATTGTCTTCACTGATCTGCTAAAAAAGATTCATGTTCATTACTAAATTCTGTTGCTAACCAACCAATCCACTTCCTTCTCACCTTTTCATTCTGCTACAACCGTACTCTCCGTCTGTAAGTATTCTGTCAATAATCTGGTCAGAAATCCATCCGTGACTCATAAATTCCGGAATTAGCGCTACAACTGGTGGCAGCTTGTTGGTGTAGCTCTGTGACTTAGCTAGCATTTGCTAGCATTTTTTTGTTCTTTTTGAGTATTTCTTGCTAGTTTTTTCTTCTGGAAATATTTTCTAAATACTTTTCTTCTGATTTGGGTGCGGTGCTGATTGAGTTTTTTGCTTGATTTGTCACTTTTTTGCCACTTGTTATGATGCGTAACCATGGCAACAAGTGACAAATTGACAAATGTGAGATCTCTTTGCTAACAAAATGGATGAACTTGAACTTGATTTGTGGTGTCCCGTGTGATGTTAGTATAAAAACCTGATGAAAATACTGATAATTTACTGTTATCAAACTAAAAGTACATAATGTAAATAAAGAAGTTAATTCAGCCTTTTATTAGTAATGCTATCCGTCTATTGTTTAATTATAAGGACTGACATTTATCCAGACTTCCTGAAGTTTGACATTTAACCCAAAAACAAAGAGTTTCTCACCAGAGCTTTTTTCTCACACAGTGAATAGACTGATTCCAGGTTGGGATCGCTGTGGAGAGGGTGGGAGTACATCCGGTGCTCAAAGGCTTCCACCTTCTGAATCACTTTCTTTAGCCCCGGGTCCTTGATGCCCATGTCGTCTATGGGGTCGAGTAAAGGAACGCCATCCGGGAAACGTTTCTGCACCTCCTGGTGATTGGAAGAAAAATTAAACAGATTTTGATAGAAACTTCTATTTAAGTGTTTTTCTTTGTAGATGACTGCTGTGTGTACCTGGATGGACTTGAGCATGAGCTGCCTGTTGTCAAAAGGTTTCAGGTCTTTAGGAATGTAAAGACGAACTGAGCTTATTGAAGTTAGGAGATGGAGCATCACTGGAACCACCTGGACAAAAACAAATTAAAACCATGACGACTGCATTTGTGTATAAAACACACAGCTCTGTGTTTTTCTGTGGTTCCACCAACCTGCATCTCTCCGGTTTCCCCTGGAGCAGCAGGTTTTGCAGCTTCAGTTGCAGAATCTTTTACACTTTCCTTACTACAGTGAAGCAAAACCTCCACCACGTACAGAGGCTCAGCGTCTGTGGGGGTCTAAAAGACAAAAAGCAAATGAGCTGCAGGAACATGCTACTAGATAAATGCACGAACGTAGATGAATGTGACAAACCTTCACATTAGTCTTCTTGCAGAAGTTAACAACAACCCCCCATCCGAAGTCAGCGTCTTCGTTTTTCACCTGTTGCACCGCGACAAACACTTCAGTCTTTAAATAGATGTCAAAATCTTTAATCACAGCTGGACCGAGTGAGTAAAGTCGTACCTTAACGAGTCGCCCAGGCTGCAGAAAAGGCAAACAGTATTTGGGTTTGTGGATGAATTCCTGGATTTCTTTTCCTAATTTGGCCAACTGCTGCCGGATCTTAAAGTAAGTGACCACGCTCTCTTCATTGGGAATTTCTATTGTATGGTACTGCTCCTCCAACTTCTTAACCTCTGCAAAAAAAAAAATCAACTTTAATCCATAACTTTGAACTCTTAAACTCAGCCATTATTAATTATTACCTAATGATAAAACATATCTAGTCTGAAGGAGCCTGGAATGTGGAAAAGGGAGATATGAAACATAATTACTTTCCACTACGCCGGGCAGAGCTCTGTAGTGTTGGAACTGGTAGAAGGATTTCTCAAGCATGTATTCAGGGTTGATCTCCTCCACGCGCAGCAGGTTCAGCACCATGTTGTAGGTCAAGTGGAAAGCACTGTTTAACGGGTCAGCTGACCCCTGCACATGACAACAACAACAAAAAAGGTGTACTTAACATTTTACTTGACATGTTCAGGGTGAATGTGGTTAAAAGACTGAAGTTATTGTCTCTAACTTTAAATCCTAAAGATGAAGTGATCTCAATCTTTAAAACCACGGGAACATGTTCATTTTTCTTCAAACATGTATGAAGTAACAAAACCTGCTTTAAAAGCAACACAGCTGGGTTTAATTAATGGAATAATTGGGTTGATATTTATAACACAAAAGTTAAAGACAAAGGTCAAGAGGGATATAAAAAAAGGATGACGACATCCACACTTGCTGTACCTTCAGAAGCTGTTTTCCAACAGCTGGACTCATCTTCTCATCCACCATGAAAATAACAATCCCTCTATCATCCATTCCTCTCCTCCCTGCACGGCCAGACATCTGGATGTACTCACCTGACGTAATCTAGAAAAAAAGATATTATTGAGAAAATAGCTTGAAATTGTCCCATTACTTGCATCATAAAGTGTGTTTTTGTACCACACATCTACACTGGAACACTGTGTGACCTTTCTGTTTCTCATAAAGTTCTGATAAATCCCAGTCTGTCATGCTTTTGGAAAAGAGAGGAGGATACGATGCCCCTGTGTTGAAAAGATATAATCTTCATTTCACACGTCATTATCATTTTAAAATCCAGCGTTCAGGAATAAGAAAAGAGTGTTTTGAAGTGCCTGCGTGGAGTTTTGGCTCCATCACAGGCACCAGATGTTCCTGGTGAACTACTTGGAGGGCAGCTTCTCTCTCATTCTCTTCAATCTTCTGTGTGTGTGTGTGTGTGTGTGTGTGTGTGTGTGTGTGTGTGTGTGTGTGTGGGGGTTTGTATTTCTGACCTCCTGAGGACCCGTTTCCTGACTTTTACTATCTTTCTGGGGTCCGAGGGTTCTTGTGGGGACCGAAGCCTGGTCCCCATGAGGGGGACTCCCCTTTTTAGGGTTAGGGGTTAGGTTTATAGGTATGGTGTGAATAGAGTTTTAGTTAGTCTTAGGGTTAGTTATAGATCAGTAATGGTTAAGGTTAGGAAAAGGGTTTGGGTTAGGTATAAATCTAGTTACTAAAATCAATGGAAGTCAATGGACGGTCCCCATAAGGATAGCAAAACACACTTGTTGGGTGTGTGTGTGTGTGGAGACAGCAACTTTGTGCAGCCCCCAGCTCTTATAAACAATACGTGGCTGTTTATGTGGCAAGCTGCAGCGCTTGAAGACCTTATAAAGGCTTGAGAGCGACACGCTGTGTTACAAATCCACAATAAACAAAAACCAGAGCTGAGACACAGTTTACTGACCCTCTTACTGAAAATATACAGAGTTTGCTTTCTATTTTTCAAAAATGGATGCCTCGTCTACAAAACCTGGATAATAAAGTAAACAATAACCATAGAGAGCACCAGAATATGATTTATATGAAACTAGAGTAGATCAGATGGTTTAAGTACAGCAGTGAAGCAGGAGTATATGTCAGTGCTCTTACAAAGCGGTGACTTTTCCCATCAAACTTTCGTGCGCTGGTGAAGAGAACAGTCCGAGCTGGCATGTTAATGCCCATGGCGAACGTTTCTGTAGCAAACAAGGCCTGGAATAAAAGAAATAAATAAAATTTAACACATTTTCACCTCAATATCTTCATCATGACAACCAAAACAGTGTAGGTTGTTATGGTTTCATGAACATATTGCTTCCCTTTCAATGTTGATTTTCCAGATGTTGCATTCAAAACAATAGTCACATATGACACTTTATTACCTTAAACGTTAATAAATCATTTTTAGCTGCATATATTAGTTAGAATCTGGTGTATAGACACGTGTTCTTCAGAGCTGTTGCTTGGATATATCAAAGTTGTTTAGAACTGTGAAGCAGATGTTCTGGACTTCTTTTGTCTAGAGGTTTTTTGCACCGTTTCAGCATTATTCTCATTGTTTTGATTAAAATGTAAAGATTTTCTAAATGAAGAAGGAAACTCAGCCACATTCAAACGTTGATTTAGAAAGACCAAATAAAATACAAACCAAAGAGAAACATGCTTGAACTACACACAGAACGACGACTTGGAAAGATAAGTCAAGAACTTCCACAACACAGTTTAGTACATCAATATATTCAAGTAACAGTAAGTACAATACTGAAGTGTTGATGGCTCATAAATCTCTTGAAGAATTGTTTGTTAAAATTCTCTGAGCTAAAGAGAAAATCAACAGCTGGAAGCAGACGGCCAGGATGGTTTTCCTACCTACAAGAGACCCCAGTTGTCACATACACACAAAAATGGCACCAATAATTTTTATAAGTCCATGAAGTTTAAAATACTTTTCAAAAATGTTTTCTTATAGATAAATCATCATCTCAATGTGAGTAAAATCTGGCAATCTCAAAACTTCTCAGATTTTTGTGCAACATCAGACACGAACTAGATCCACAGAAATCAAACTCATGTCCAGACGATTCATCCTAGAATAAAATAAATGTCTAGTTGTTGTGCTGCAGACAGAAAGACGTGTCTTCACCTTGAGCAGGCCTTCAGAGAAGAGAATCTCTATGGTTTCTTTCAGGATTGGTAGGAGACCTCCATGATGGATTCCTATCCCCCTCTTCAACAGCGGCAGCACATGCTCAACCTGCAGGACGCCAGAGAATCATTACATTTATTTAATAGTGATAATTACAATCAAACAACAGGATTACAGCAATTTCAACAAGAAAAAGAAGAAATGGAAACAATCCTTGAAGAGGAAAAACTGTGGGTCATTGTGGGTTAATCCTTTGCACATGCTGTAATAATCTACTCAGTAACAGCTACAACATGTGGCTTTCATATCCCAACTCAACACAGCAGCTTAAACTAGAGCTGAAAGTTCAGACCTGCATCACTACAGATATGTTAAAGAACACAGGGACATTTACAGGCGTTTGATGTTTTATAAGGTGTCAAATATATGTGTGACAGACCAGTCCTGCTCACCTGAGGCAGTTTTTTGTCCTCATCTGAGAGACAGTCCACCGCGTTGTTAAACACTTCTTCCACCAGACGTTTCTCATCATCTGGAACAAACAAAGTGCACATTTCTTAACATCCTCCCACAAATGATCTGAAGATTTTTTTTTATCATGAGCACAAACGCACTCTTACATCTTCAAAAAGTCCAATTTAGATCATTTCAAAATGTTAGTTTTCATTTCTTTTTGAGTGTGTTGTTAATGTGGGAGGATTTTTCTGTACTGAAACTTTGACCAATTAAACGGACGAATCAAGTTGATTTTGAACAACTATGTTGTAACAAAACAAAAATTTTGTACCAAAAAGCTGTTGAATCTGCTTTTGGCTGCTGTTTGAAAGAAAAAATCAGAGTCAAAGACATTTTTAAGCAGTTAATCATTCAAAAAGTGCTTTAAAACTTGGTCTGCTGCCTCCAACGCGACCCGATCACCCCACTAACACTGTCTAGAAGGTAATGGATGACAGTTATATTTAGTTCCTTCAGTATTCAAAGAGATTAATACAGGAGAAAACAAAAATATCAATAAAAATTAAAAAGAGGATAATGAAGCCACGTGGCTCAATGTAAAACTAAACCCTTATTAGATCAAAATAACCATTTTTCATTTAAAATCCTGTCTAAAGAATAACTTCACAATTTCTATTCGTTTTTCCTTCTCGTGATAAATTTATTGTTTCTGGATTAAATTCCTCACAACGCAAAATTCTTGGAAATTCTAATAATCCTTGACGAGCTTTTCATTTGGTTTTTTAGACTGTCAGTGGGAAAATGTTGAGTTTCATGTAATAAAGGTTGTTCAGTGTTAGAGGAGCTCCATTCATAACAAGGTCACAATCCAGAAAAAACAAATCAACGAAAAGAAGGAAAATGTTTCATATTATCATTAAATTCCCTGCTAAACATCTGACGCAGGTGGATATGAGCCAGGCTCGTTCTGAAGCTCAATTATCTCTAAACTGAATCTACATGAAGCAACAAAAACCCATATTCATCACACTCCTTCAATGGGGAGGGTCCAAAAAGCTCAGGCTGCCAACAATTTAGCATTTTGTTGAGAAAGCTGGATTTTCTCATTTCAACTCCCACCCAAGCACTTTGTCACAGAAATGGGTTTATTATGACACTTCAGGCTGAGGTGAACATGTTTTCCATCTGGAGACCCAACCAAAAATATCACTATGAAAGTTTACTGATAAAAAATAAGATCACAAAACTATTTTTATTCAAGCTAATTAACTGAGATTGACTTAATGCATCTATATTATAATTACTGTCACATGAAAACAAAAGAACTTGAAAAGGTTTTTCATGATGAAAATTCCCAAAATAAATCTAAAATGCCAAATTATTGTTATTTTACTGCAGTAAATTACTAAAATGTATTAATGGTGGTATGTATTAAACTTGAAAGCACTAATGTTAACAAAAGAAAAAAGAAAACGTGCATCAAACACACGACTCGTCATTACAGAAATGATTTAAAGATCTTACAGAAACGTCTCACTATTGCTCAAAGTGAACTACAAGTATAATATATAGTATATATATTATAACTCCCATATCTAGATCATATGTTTGAAACATAATGAGTGTAGAGAGAATCTCTGTATGTGCACGTACCGGTGTTGAAGTCCAGCTTGGCCACCTGTAGAGCATAGGCCTCACATTCCTTCTTACTGAAGCTGAAAATGATCACTGGCTGGAAGTTCCTCTCCATGATCATCTTCACAATCTTGAAAACACTGGATGGTCCTTGTCACAGTACAAGAAACTATGTTTTAACTTGACATTAATACCTTATTTGAAAGATTTTTGTTTACAGACATACCTTTAGTGCCTCCTTTTCGTCCTCTTGGGTCCCACTTGCTGCCCCCAGAATCCCCAGCGTCCCTCAGCACCTGCATGGCTGTGTTGAAATTATCTTCTCTGAAGTCACCCTTAAAAAGTGAAAATAGATCTAATGTTATTGTGGAATACATGACGACCTGTTCTATATTATATATCCAAGTCTAAAGAAAACTGTTTTTACTAAATGATTCAACTTCAGTCAAATGAAAGTGTGTGAACACGTCTGATGGCAGCCTTATAACAGTTGGAGTCAACTTTGCCTCCATGTTTCTGACTGTGATTAACAGGTTTCCTTACGTTCTCATCCACCACCAGGTGGAGTCCATCGCCCCCTGCTGGAAAGATGTAATGTTGCAGTGGAGTAGGACGATAGTCTGTGTAAACCACGTGGCAAGGCTGCAGGAAAATGACACAAAACCCTTTCATTATCAAGACAAATATAACATGAAAAAAGAATAATGAAACCTGGATAAATAATAAATGAAACATCACACCTGTTTATGTAAATGGCAGATCCACTCAGCAAACTGTTTGGCGTTGGGGATGGTAGCAGAGAGGAACACGTAGTGCACGTTGTCAGGAAGAAGAATGATGGTCTCTTCCCAAACCACGCCACGCTCTGAAAAACACAAAGCAGCAGGCTTCACTATCAAACAGCTACTTTATTCTGATTCCCCGGATTCAAGTTTCCTCATTGTAACTGAATAAAAACATGATTTTTGAAGAATGCTTGATGTTCACAGTACACTGGACAACAGGAACTCGAAGATCAGTGACGATTCTGTCCTTTACACACCTGCATCTCTCATGTAATGGATCTCATCAAAGACGACCCACGCAACTTCCCTCATGATCTCTGAGCCCCGATACAGCATGCTCCTCAGAATCTGGACAAAAACAAAACAAGTTCTTAATGATGAATCCGCATATTGTGCTTCAAGTTCATGTAAAAAACATTTTACACACAACACTGATGTGAGCATGTTTTTCAGGAGGGTTGTGTAAAGGGGCTCCGGTCTGGATGGGTCAGAGCAAGCAGAGTGATCTCATTGGGTGGTGATTCTCACCTCTGTTGTCATGACGAGGCATGAGGCAGTAGGGTTGATGGTGACGTCACCAGTCATCAATCCCACATCCTGAAACTCTTCATACATCTCTCTATACTTCTGATTGGACAGAGCCTTGATGGGGCTGGTGAAGATGACTCTCTGTTTCTCTCTGAGCGCTAATGCGATGGCATATCTATAAGAACAGGTTCGATTGGTCAGCACTAAACAACAGCAAGTAAATCAAAACAAACCAAATATCAGTTTATCTCATTACATGAAATTAAAAATTATAGTGAGAAGTTGAGATATTACAGGTTATTATGATATATAAATTTATATACACACATTGGAACGACATATTTTCTGTGATCTTATTTCTGTTTTGAACATTTTTTTCCCCCAAAACCTGTTTAGTGCCACCGTTTCTGAGCATAGGACCCACATTGGTTTAGTGCTTCCAGTGGGAAGTATAAACAAAAATGACTCTGTTCAATCTGCATTAAAACGCCGTATTTTCATTGTCCACTTTTTTGAGAGCGCCATATTTTCTTTTTTCTCTGCCTTTCTCACTGTCACATCAGATTTCCCCTCACAATCTGAGTTCAATCTCTCCCTCTTGCCTCTCATCTGTCTGCGCGGCAGTGTGCTTAGAAACTTCATTGGCTGAGCGTTATCACATGGAATGGCGTAACTTAAAATTAATATTGGTTAACTTGTGTCCTCACAACTACAGTAGACGCTGCAAAAGTTGAACAAATTGAAATGAAAGCACCGTGTCAGGGATCATTCTGTATATTTTTTTATTTGTTCTCGGTCAGGGTCCACACAGGACAGGTTCTGGGTCCAGATACGGACCGTGAGTTAGTGACCTCGGATTTAAATGATTCTGTTTATCATGGATACTTACTCAGCGCAAACAGTTTTGCCTGCAGAAGTGTGCGCGGACACGAGCACAGACTGGTTGTTGTCGATACATAAAATAGCCTCACGCTGGAAAGGATCAAGTATAAAAGGGTATTCCTGCAGAACATATCAAAACAACAAAGTGTCATCTCATGTAAATGCAATTCACCACATCATCAGCTCAATTTAAAACAATGCAGGTACTTCATGTTACCAGTTAAAATAATACTGCAGCGAATAGTTCACACACAACCTACGATATATAACAAAAATTTTAAAGGTTAAAATGTAATGATTTCAAATTCTATTTGGTGGAGTGTGGCGTCACATTGTGAGAGAGCATTTATTAATCAAAGCACGAGCATAGTTCTGACTGCAAGCGTTCATACTTTCTCTCAGGTACATGCACACAGCACAAGTTAGTGGATGTTTTAGAGGATGTTTTTGTAGGTCGGGCAGATAGTCTTCTGATTGGCCAGGTTTTCAGCTGAAATCCGGTGAGACGAGAAGAGCGAGGCACGTGATATGGGGTTAAAGTGGGAGCTAAATGACTTTAAAACACGTTTTGTTTACATGATACAGTGAACGTCAGAGAAAAAAATGTTACTACAACCAACAAATGATCCGTTCTCTATTTCTAGTTTTAAATCCATGTCGTGTGTCCCGCTCTTCTTGTCACCAGACTTGAGCTGAAAATGTGACCAACGAGATCAAGCAGAAGACTCACCGCCCACTAAACACAATAAGTGAACAACAATCTTCCAGCAAGAGCGTACAGATGAGTCGTTAGTGAGACCGTGATCAGACCTATCTCACGCTGGCTGTGATGTCACATTGCAGTCTGATCATTTTACTGTGGATGAGACTCAGATTTACGGTGTGTCGTACCTTAGCTGCTTTCCCAACTCTTGGTTTCAATGGTTTAAACTCCTCTTCAGCAGGCAGAGCAACCTGTTGGTGAGGTATGACATAATCAGGATTTAGATATTTCAAATAAAAAAAAAACTAACAATATATAATAATAACAGTTATTAAGGCTTTAGAAAATGCAGTGACAAATCCCCAGTGTGTTTAACTTACCTCATGTGAGCATCCTTCCACAGTTTCTACTTGCTCCACCTTCACTTGAGGCATAAATTCTGCAAGACTGAAAATTGCATTTTGTCAGTCAGTTAGATATCAGCTGAAAATTTTAAAGGCAAAAATACAATCATTTTGGTTTCCTGAAAGAAACATGAAACATAATCTTTCTCTATTACTGATATTTTAAGTTTTAAATCCACATTTTGCAAACATTACTGATGATATGGAGGATCTAAACATTGAAAAAACATCTACAATTATATTCTAAACTACAACAAACCAATAACATCCTATGAATTAGTCAACAGGAAGATTTCAGCTGATAAAACCCTTAAAAGAAGAGAAGAGGAAATTATGAACAATAATTTAGGAATGGATATAAAATATGACACTTTTACTGGTTCTGTGTCTTCTCATGGGTTAAAAGGGAAAGTTAATGCTGAGGTAAAAGCAAAAAAGATCACACCTGAAATAGCGTTAAGATTAGAACTGTAACAGACATCTATAGTAATTACAGTGCAAAGATAAACAGTTTATATCAAATTGTATAGAAGAGAAGAAGTCAAACGGAAATAGTAAACCAAAAGTTATTTGAGCTATTTAATGATACCAGGAACAGCTTACTGCACTTTAACTCACTTTAGGTCACCAGTTGTCTCAAGAAGTCGAGGTTTCTTCCCAAATCCCACATCCTCCCCGTCAAACTCTGCCTCCCTCTTGATACGAACAGATGGACCTGCATCTTTATCCGAGCCTGATTTATCTGCAACTTTCCTGCAAAAACACACAACAGAGCTGTCGCTACAGATTCACGCTGTTACAAACCCAACCAGTTCAGTTACGCTTAAATAAAACTCACTTTAAAGAATAAATAGCTGACTATTTGCACAGTTAGATACAGTTTTGTGTTTAATTTGCCAGCAGTGTAGTTAGCTTGTTAGCCGTTATATAGTATGGCACGAGCTCTTCATGATGTCGCGTTCAAGCGACGTAGATAAAAAGCAAATTAACTTTACACACGACATTTTCTTTTTGAAAAGTAATCATACCCCAATTCTGTAGGAACACATGTCAGTGTCTTTTTACTAACAGAACTTTGTTGTTCATCGTCAAACACGTTGAACAGCCCATCTCCAAAAGGATCCGCCATCTTTTTTAAGGGCAAATTTCCCACAATGCCGCACGACGTTATTTCGATTTCCGCTACAGGAGCCGTTTGGGACAAAAGTGACCACAAGTGTCAATGTGTCGTTTTAATTGTGTTTCCTGATCGCTTATGCCTTTTAACCATATTTCCAAGTAAAGGAACGACAATCGGGTGAAAGATTTGAGCTAATGGGTGGAAAAAAGAAGAAATCGGCGGCTCAAGCTGTCCCAGTAGTAGCGTCCTGCTCTGGTTCTGCTGTAGCTGAGAACAGTGCGGTGGAGAACCCGAAGAACCGCACAGCAGCAGCCAGCAGCAAAACGACCAAACCAGCCAAAGAGAGCAAGTCTAAAGGTGATGATGGGGCAATTTTACTTCACTTTGCTTTTTTACACATTATTTGCTGTCAAAGTCTCAGACATATCATATTGTATGTCACGTTTTCAACAGAGTTAAAAATCTGTAAGATGTCAAATGCTTTCATGATGTCACTATGTCTTCATGTGATTCACTTTTGTATTATTCTTCAAAGGAAAGCTCATAAAACTTCATAAACAAACATAAAGATCTGATAGAGACTTTTTCTAGAACCCACATAATCTGACATCATGTTGTTAAGCTTGTCAGAAAACTATCAACAGGACTCACTAATGACACATTATATTTGTCTTTCAGCTCCAAAGACCTACAGTCTCACCAACACAACCCAGGTGGACACAGGAGGGCTCTCAGACAAGTCGATTCTTAGAGTAAGTCCATGAAGTCATCCATTTTTAAATGTGTTTTATGATAAAAAAAAATGACGATAATTAAAAATATTTAACCTTTCAACACAGGTTTGTATCCAAGCTCAGCTGGAGAAGAAGATAATCAAGCTGATCAATGACTTTCGGGAGGAGAATGCAGACAAAGGACCCATATCTGGCAGACTAACCAACAAGAAGCTGTTGGTAAGTATAAAACTATCATTCTATGTCATATGTCTTTGAACGCATAGATTGTTTTTGTTTTTATTCTGGTGTATTTGTATCTGATTGTAGGACCTATACACAGCTCTACAGAAGTTTAAGTTTAAAAGAGAACACATTGAAGAGGCGATGAAATGTAGCGTCCTGTACGGGGGTGATCTCCACTCTGCTCTCGACTGGCTTTGTCTTAATCTTAACGATGGTAAAAAAAAAAAAAAAGGAAAAAAAAAACACTTTCTTAAATATTCTTCTGTACGTTCATCTTTTAATGTTATTGTTTTCTTTTTTTACCAGAGGAGTTGCCTGATGGTTTCAGCCAACAGCTGCAGGAGGAGAACCAGAAGAGTCGTCCTAAATTCCAGCCTCCTCTTCCTCCTCAGCAGAAACCTGCAGCTCAGAGCCTCAAATCTTCCAACAGCATACACAAAGAGACTCCTAAGGTCTGTGAGGTCAGATCCTCGTGTGAGGGAGATGATGGGTTTGTTTTAAAGTTTGTGTTGTGTTGGCCAGGTCACAGAGAAGGATGAAGCTGCAGCCATGAAGGACTGGATCTTAAGATATGCAGAGCAAAGCAGTGAGGAGGAGGAGGAGGAGGAGGAAGAAGGAGGAGGAGGACAGACACACAATCCTGAATTGGAGGAAAAGTTTGATCCGGTAAGTTAAAAAAAAAACTTACTGTTCAGATAATCACTGTGTAATAACACTATTACTTCTCATATTAAACAGTTTTTATTTGTCTCATTCGTCGATTGACTATTGAAAATATCATGACATTCTCTTAATGGCTGTTCATAAATTATACTGAACCATGGCTGCACGTATCTAATAACATTATTTTAATTGTTGTTATCAGCTCTAAAAAAACAAAGTTTAGTTTATTTTGAATGTGCTGCAGGCCTGAAACAAACTGATGCAAGAACCATTATTTTAACGATAAAAGTCGACTTTACAGGTTACATGAGCTGAAGAATACAATATAATATCATCAGTTGTCATTAAGGACATTTTTTGTGTATTTATGTGTAGAATGACAGATATCTGATGCTCACCGCTCAGCTGTATGACGCTAAAGAGATGGCAGCTGACGCCAAAGCCAAAGGAGACAAGACAGGCCAGAGATCAGCACAGGACAGAATACGAGTCATACAACAAGGTACATGTGTGATGACAAAGTTATTGAGTTCTGCTTTATATAAAATCTTATATTGAAGCAAATAAAATGAATGAAACTTTAAAGATTCACATGGCAGATTGTTTTCTCTGATTTAAATTAGTATTTTCTCTTTGTAGAAATGAAGCAGCTGGAGTCCCACCCAGTGTTTAATCCTGCTATAAAAGTAGTGGATGTTCCCCAAAAGGAGAAGAAGACGCTTCCTGTTGCTGAGGAAAAAGACGACCTCAACTTCAATTTGTTTGAGCGAGCAGAGAAAAGCCCTCCGGCAGAGAAAGGTGAGAATGAGGAGGGGAAACGAGATTCACAGACACACGCTTCTACTTTTTTAGATCTTAATTCTTAATATTCTTATTACAGTTGTGAAAAAGAATGAGCCGAAGGACATTCGCAACTTTGACTACACAGCTCGCAGTTGGACAGGAAAGTCTCCCAAACAGTTTCTCATCGACTGGGTCAGAAAAAATCTGCCTAAATGTCCACCGCCAGCTTTTCACAAGGTTGCTGCTGGCAGATACTGGAGATGCAGGTAAGTGTGTGTGAGACAAAAACAAAACAGAATAAAACGTACATCAAAAATGCTTTAATTCAATATAATTCAATAATTCAATATAAAGGACATATACATTTTTGAGTAGTATTAATGTCATTTTTTTAAACTGTCATCAAACGACACGAGTTGAAAATGTTGTGATGTCATCGGTTGACCACTTCCTGGTTTGATCAGTGTTATTGTGGATGTAAACAAAGATGGAGAGTCAGATTACAGCAGAGAATTAAAGGATATTTTTGGAGAAGTAGAAGAAAATGAATTTGTGTTTTAACGTTTGGGATTGTTGGTTTAATAATATTTGACTCATTTTGCATCTAGAAGCTGGAAACATTCTTCAGACGACGTACAAATTTAATCAGTTTACGAACAGAGTTTTATTAAAAAGTCCGAGTCACCTGATGGTTCTCTCTCGGTCTGAGTTCTCACCTGTTCTCTCTGAGCTGAGTTCACGTACCGTCCTCCTCAGTTAAATCTCCTGATGTCAGCTTCACACTGTGTGTCCGCTCTGTGTGTGGCGGCGGTTGGCTAATGGCAGCCTCTAGTCACGGTTTGAAAATCCTCCTCAAAATGTCCCTCTCCATAGACTCATACGTCCATCTTTTGAGGGCCCCACTGTGGTCCACGTCTCGTCTCCAAAGCGTGCAAGCATAGATAAATCTAACATTTATCAGTATAAGCACGTTTCAGTTTGGGCTACTACTAATTAGTTACACATTGAAAAGGACGTTTCTTCTTTGGACAAAACATTTGACTAACGCAGTGTAAATAAAAGAAGGATGTCCATCTGATGACATCATCGCCGGCTGTTTGGAGGAAAATGGCGAGATGACGCATTCAGCCAGGGGGCAGTAAATTTGAAAATTGTTTGAAGAGGCCCTTCCATTAAAAACAGTTTTTCTGAGGTTTCTGTTGAATATTTTAGCTCCACAGGTGTTCTTACCTTCATAGTGGGTGAAAACAGATCAACAACTTCTCTTTCAGTTTTAATCTCTCAAACTACGCAGGGGGCGATAAAACCCGAGTTCAAACAGCCTGTATCTGTTTCATCAGAACTCCTTTGATCATTAGTATTCTGCAGCTCCCGCAGTTGAAACCACGCCTAGCATGCTGCTGGCTAAAAGCTGTAGCATAAGACGTAACAAACAGGAAGAGACTACGTGTGACGTTGCCATGCGCAGCGGGGCAGGAAACAGTATTCTTTGCTCTCATAGGCTAGTTTGTTAGCCAATCAGAGTCCAGCAAATTCGAACAATGAATATGAATGAGCTGCTGCTCGAGGCCTGACGGAAGGAGCCAGAACCACCCGAATTTTAACGCAGAGAGATTGACTGTTAAGTGTTTCCTGATGTTTTTTGGATATAAAATGTTTCATATTACAGGTTAATACTTAAGAAATAACCACAAAGTCCTGAAATGTGTATGAAATGGCCTCTTTAATTATGAAATATCATAATTCTTTGTTTAAATGTGTGATTAAGGATTCCTACAGCATAAAATATATTTTTATATAATTTGTTGAAATTGTGTCAGACACACTTTAATCTTCTCACACGACAGAATACCATGATACTGTGACAGGATTCAGACAGAAGCAGCAGATTTTAGAGTTGTTTTAGAGTTTTAAGTATAAATTTGGACAAAGTTTGGATCTAAATTTTGTTTTTGTGTCAGAGTGCGAGTTCAGAGAGTAGAGGATGTCCTGGAAGTTTGTCCGACTATCCTGACTGAGGACAGCATGCAGGCTCAACATCTGGCTGCCACACTGGCTCTCTATAACCTGGTTAAAGGGCAGGTAATCCGTTCTAACAAGTCCAGAATTTGTCTGTTTGATGTCACATTTCAAACTCTTTCATCTCCTCTCTTGTTCTGTTGCACAGTCGGTGCATCAGCTCCTTCCTCCCACCTACAGAGATGTATGGCTGGAGTGGAGAGACAGCGAGCAGCAGCAGCAGGAAGCGAGCCGCACCGCTGCCAACAAACCTCGAGACCAGTTCATTTCCCGCCTCCTGACCAGACTCAAACAGCAGCAGCAGAACCAGAGTCAGGGGCAGCAGCCTGTGCATCAAGGACTGGGTGGTCCTGATGATGAGGAGGAGCCTGAAGAATCCTGGGAAAACCTGGCTGGTCTCGATATTAGCGAGAGACGAGAAGAAGTGCAAGAAAAGAGTGAGAAAAGAGGAGGAAGTACGGCAGCTAGAGAGCTCTTACTGAAGCTGAAGGAGTCTCCACTCGCCCTCAGACTGCAGGTAAACACATTTCATCATCTTTATTTTAATCATTTACGTGGAATGAAATCACGTTATTTAAAAAGTGTCTGACCTTTAAGGCAGAGCGAGAGCAGCTTCCGGTTTTTCAACACAGATGTCAAATCCTGGAGGTTCTGCGGCGCCACCCGGTGGTGGTAGTGGCTGGTGAGACAGGCAGTGGGAAGAGCACCCAGATCCCTCAGTTCCTCCTGGAGGAGCTGCTGATTGGAGGCAAAGCTGCTGAGCCCTGCAACATCGTGGTGACCCAGCCGCGCAGGATATCAGCCATGAGCCTCGCCTGCAGGGTCAACCAGGAGCTGGGCAGCGAGGACGGACCAGGATCCAAGGTCCCCATTCGGTTTTATACACCTTTAGATCTTTATGTGTATCAGTGCAAGCGCATCGTTTTCACCGTCTTCACTGACTGTGTTTTCTGTTGACTTCAGTCGTCGCTGTGCGGATACCAGATCCGCATGGAGAATCGGTCAGGGGACTGGACCCGTCTGCTGTACTGTACAACCGGAGTTCTGCTGAGGAAGCTCCAGCACGACCGACACCTCAGCTCCCTAACACACATCATCGTAGATGAGGTACTAACATCTTCCGATCAACAGCACGATTTTCAGATTTTATTCCCCAAATTCAATCTGAAAATCTTCTACTGCATTCAGGTCCACGAGCGCAGCGTCCAGTCTGACTTCCTGTTAACCATCCTAAAAGATGTTGTAATGAAGAGATCTGACCTGCAGCTGATCCTCATGAGCGCCACGGTGGACTGCGACAAGTTCTCCAACTATTTCAACCGCTGTCCGGTCATTAGCATCCCGGGCAGGACGTTCCCTGTGGAGGTATGAGAAGCAGATACCACGTGAGGCAGATTCTTCTTTTATTTCATTAAGAAATGATGATCCTTCAGGCTTTTCTTTGGATATTGGCTCCTCAAAACTTCAAAAAGGAAAATATATATAAAAAAACCACCAATACGAATTTCCTAATAGTCAATGCTGCGGTCAAATTCATGTTCTTTTTCCAGGTGTATCATCTGGAGGATATTGTGGAAGAGACGGGATATATTCTGGAAAAGGATTCGGAATACAGCCAGAAAATTTTAGAAGAAGAAGAAGAAGAAGTCTCCATCTCTGTCACTCAAAAAGGAGGCAAAGTGTTGCAGCATCAGGTATCGTTGGAAACATGTAGTATTTTAGAACCAGTTGCAGAATAACTGGGTTCCTGTTTGAGTATAACTGAAATGTTTGTGTGTTTTCAGGTTACGGTGAACAAATAGCTGTAGAAACAGCCACAGTTAGTAAATATGCCACAGATTTTCCACTAAAACAGAACTATAATGTATAAATAATGCCTTCAAGGTAACATGTTACTGTTTCTCATAAAATGCTGTGATGTGAATGTCTCATCAGAATCCAATTATTTTTAAACAATTAATTTATAATACTAAATTTTTATCCTGCGCAATTGTGTATATGAATTTGTTTTTACTTTACATTTGCGAACATAAATTTTAACTGCTGAAATTCGCCTGGAAAATTTCACTTGGAAAACTTTCACTTGCTGAAATTCACCTGCAAAAATGCACCTGCATAAATTTCACCTGCAAAAATTCACCTGCAAAAATGCACCTGCTGAAATTTCACCTGCAAAAATTCACCTGCTGAAATTCGCCTGCAAAAATTCACCTGCATAAATTTCACCTGCAAAAATTCACCTGCAAAAATGCACCTGCATAAATTTCACCTGCAAAAATTCACCTGCTGAAATTTGCCTGCAAAAATTCACCTGCATAAATTTCACCTGCAAAAATTCACCTGCATAAATTTCACCTGCAAAAATTCACCTGCAAAATTTCACCTGCAAAAATTTCACCTGCAAAAATTCACCTGCTGAAATTTCACCTGCAAAAATTCACCTGCAAAAATTTTGCCTGCAAAGATTCGGCCGCAAAGATTTGCCTGCAAATGTGGTGTGAACCCTTGCAGTCGAATTTCTGCAGGTGAAAATTTTGCTGGAGGCAAATTTAAAGTAAAAACAAATTCATATATGCAAGGTAAAAATTCAGTGTTAAAAATTCCAATGTCTAAAAAGAGTTGGATTCTGCGTTAAGAGTCAGCTGAGATGCTCCAGATGACCTGAAGCTGCTTCAATAAGCTCCACATCTTGCATTGCAGATCCCTTTTCTGCTCCTTTTTATGGTTTTGTCTTTTGTAAAGAAGAAATAGGTTAAATATTCCGATTAAAACTGTTCGCTGAGTCACTAAGTGAAAAATTCTTCACAGTTCTGTAAAAGTTTAACAGAAATTTTCCATTCCACATTCTAACTTGTGTCTTTGTGTGTTTGTGTTTGTTCCAGGAGGTTATAGTGAGGGACTCCTCCGGCTGGGATCTGGGTCCTGACCTTGACCACTTCAGCAGCAGAACTCGGCAGGTGCTGCAGTATATGAACCCTAATAAAATCAACATGGACCTGCTCGTAGACCTCCTAGACTACTTAGGTATGCTGAACCGTTACAAGCAAACCACTCGACCAGCGTTTCCTGTTTTAAGTCTGATGATGTTGAGGGTTTGTTGTGTGTATGTCTCTATCAGATAAATCCCCACAGTTTGCAGATGTGGATGGAGCAGTGCTTGTCTTCCTCCCAGGTCTGGCTCATATCCAGCAGCTGTACGACTTGCTCTCATCAGACAAGCGGTTTAGAGAGAAAAACAGGTGCAGCCCTGTAATAAGTGGTGAAACAATCCGAGCAGTTACATTTAAACTGATCCATTCCTTCTTGTCTGCAGATATAAAATTGTTGCCCTTCACTCAACACTTTCATCTAAAGACCAGGCAGCTGCCTTCACAGTGCCCCCTGCTGGAGTTAGAAAGGTACTATTAGAACAGAAGTAATTCAAAAAGAATAAAAAAATGTTTGTTTTTCTGTACTTCTATGCTCGTTTCTGTTTTAGATTGTGTTATCGACCAACATTGCTGAGACAGGTGTGACTATTCCAGATGTTGTGTTTGTCATCGACACTGGGAAGACCAAAGAAAACAAGTAGGAGCCTCCAAAATAATGTTTTAACTGATTATGTTGAACTCGATTGTTGTTCCTAATGTTTTTATAGCAAACCAGGTTATAAGGATCTTCTGTTTAGATGTTTGGGCTTTCGATGAACTAAATCGTGTGTCAGCGGGTTTAAACTTTGGCTTGTTTGACACTTTTTTGCTTTGCAGCATTCAAAAAAGCCCTAAACACAAAGTCCAGATGAGGTTGTTGTTAATTTTGAGGGTTATTAAATCATAAAAACCCAAATCTGACTCAGTTGTAAGATTAATGATTGGTACATTTATTTATTTATTTGATTTTTTTTTTTTTTCCATTTACATACTTGCATATTTTTATATTTCAGGACTCAAGTTTGCATTTGTTTTGATTATAATTTATGAGATCTGTAGCAGGATTTTCTGTGTAGAAATTCAAGAATAAAAACAGGAAGTCCGTCTGCCTCTTAGTTTAAGAAGTGAGGAAAACCATTGACGTTCCCGTTACATTGTATCAACATGTTACAGCATTACGATGTTTTTAGAAGGATGTAACCTGTTTTTGTTGTGTTGTTCAGGTACCATGAGAGCAGCCAGATGAGCTCGCTGGTGGAAACATTTGTCTCTAAAGCCAGCGCCCTCCAGAGGCAGGGGAGAGCAGGACGCGTCCGAAACGGCTTCTGCTTTAGACTTTACCCCAAATTCAGGTTTGATGCTCAGTACTCACTTAGACCACAACAGAATAACTTTTTTCATTATAGAAGATTAAAAACGTACCTATTTGTTTATCCTTGTTTGACCCTTTTTTCATCAGGTTCGATGCCTTCATGGATTACTCTATCCCTGAGATTCTTCGGGTCCCGCTGGAAGAGCTCTGTCTTCACATTATGGTAATTAATTCGGTTTGTCTCACACAGACATTAAAAGTTAGACAGAGGTGAGTATTTCCTTCTATCTCCTCTCTGGTAGAAATGTGAGTACGGCTCCCCGGAGGACTTTCTGAGTCGGGCCCTGGATGCTCCTCAGCCTCAGTCTGTCAGCAACGCCGTCAACCTGCTGAGGAAGATCGGCGCGTGTCACCCCAGCAACCACGTCCTCACCCCTCTCGGACACCACCTGGCAAGTCTACCGGTCAACGTAAAGATCGGCAAGATGCTCATCTACGGCGCCATCCTCGGCTGCCTGGAGCCCATCGTACGTCCCACTGCGTAATCTATAATCTGATCTTCTGATCCTTTATCTGGGATTTTATATTTATTTGAAATTCTTGTTTGACGTAACTTAATTCAAACGTATTAATGAGAACTTTATTTCAGGCAACTATTGCAGCAGCGATCGCAGAGAAGTCTCCTTTTTCCACTCCGATGAATCGAAAAGAGGAAGCTAACCTGGCTAAAGCGGCTTTGGCATTGGCCAACTCTGATCACCTGACTATATACAATGCATATCTGGGGTATGGATCAATACAGATAACTCAAATTTACCTGTAAACATCTTTTGTAGAACTCAACAGTAGAGATTGAGGAGAAAAGAAAATATTTCTAGGCCCTGAAAACACACAAGGAATACAATTTGGTTTCCCCCAAAAAACATAAACCTGGTATTTACTGACACTAACTGTTAAATGCATTTTAAAGAATTTTGAATGAGCTGGAGTTGCTGTTTTGAACATCTGTTAAATTAAATGTTTTGTTGTCCCAACTGCATTTACTGTTGTGTTAGATGGAAAACCTCCCAGACAGAGGGCCTGAGATCAGAGATGTCCTACTGCAGGAAACACTTCCTCAATCGAACGGCTCTCATCACCATCGAGGTATAACCAGATTATTTTTTACTCCCAACTTCTCTCCCCTTCTTTATGATCACCGTTTCTCCGTCTTGCATTTTAGGATGTGAAGCAGGAGCTGATGAAGATGATGGAGCAGGCGGGTTTCTGGTCGCCGCGCTCCTCCTCTCGTTCCAAGCAGCAGGCGTCCTCGCCGTCCAAGCAGCAGATGTCCGTCTTGAACGCGGCGCTGACGGCGGGGCTCTACGACAGCGTGGCCCGGATGTTGTGCAGCCCCTCCGTGGACGGGCTGGAGCGAGTGGCGTGCACGGTGGAGACGCCTCAAGGCAAGGCTCAGGTCCACCCTTCATCTGTGAACCGCAACTTGCAGATGCAAGGCTGGCTGCTATACCAGGAGAAGGTACACGCTGTGTGTGTGTGTGTGTGTGTGTGTGTGTGTGTGTGTGTGTGTGTGTGTGTGTGTGTGTGTGTGTGTGTGTGTGTGTGTGTGTGTGTGTGTGTGTGTGTGGGTTTGTATTTCTGACCTCCTGAGGACCAGTTTCCTGACTTTTACTATCTTTCTGGGGTCCGAGGGTTCTTGTGGGGACCGAAGCCTGGTCCCCATGAGGGGGACTCCCCTTTTTAGGGTTAGGGGTTAGGTTTATAGGTATGGTGTGAATAGAGTTTTAGTTAGTCTTAGGGTTAGTTATAGATCAGTAATGGTTAAGGTTAGGAAAAGGGTTTGGGTTAGGTATAAATCTAGTTACAAAAATCAATGGAAGTCAATGGTCGGTCCCCATAAGGATAACAAAACACACTTGTGGGTGTGTGTGTGTGTGTGTGTGTGTGTGTGTGTGTGTGTGTGTGTGTGTGTGTGTGTGTGTTATCTTCTATCAGTGTTATTAATGAATGGTCCACCTCAGGTCAAATACACTAAGATCTACCTGCGAGACACCACTCTGATATCTCCGTTCCCCATGCTGCTGTTTGGAGGAGACATCGATATTCAGCACAGAGAGAAGCTCATCACTTTAGACGGATGGATTCATTTTCAGGTCAGAGGTCACAGACCATACCATATTTATTTTATAAAGCCCATTAACAGGATTGAACCATCCAAAGTGCTGTACAGTAAAACAATATACAAAAACACAACCAATAAAACAATCAAAATTAAGACACATTAAAAGCAATAAAATAGAAGTGAGTCTTTAACCTAGATTTAAAAACAGTGATCGATGGAGAGAGCTGGACAAACAAGGGGAGTTGGCTCCATAATTTAGAGGCACAGACTGAGAATGCACGTTCACCTCGAGTTCTAAAACGTCCAGTGGGAGCCAACGAATGAAGGGCTTTAAAAGTAAAAAGCAAAATCTTAAATTTAATTCGAAATCGAATAGGAAGCCAATGCAGACGAGCCAAAATGGGAGTAATATGTTCCCGACGACCCGTCCCAGTCAGGAAGCGAGCCGCTGCATTCTGCGTTAGCAGCAGAGGAACTAAGGATGCAGAGTTTATGCCGTATAAAACCGAGCTCCAGAAGTGCTTCTGTCTCACACATAAAAACTTGATTTTACAAATCGAAATATCAGAGAATGTTTATCCTTTAAGATCTATAACAAATTCATATTTTCATGTTTTAGTTTGTGGGAAAACAAGTTTGTTGGATATTTGTTTTCAGTCACATTTCTGTCACGTTTAAACTGTTAATACACACTGAGAATCTGTTGTTTTATATTCAACATATCTGAAACCAGCTTCCTGAAAACCTTCTCTGCTGTTTTTATGGATTAAAATGTGTGTATTTGCTCGTCATTGTTCCTTTTTTTTTAAAGGCTCCAGTACGGATTGGGGTGATCTTCAAACATCTGAGGAAACTGATGGATTCTTTGCTCGAAAGGAAACTGGAGAACCCCAGAATGAATCTTGAAGGTAAAAGCAGCATCACAAATGACAGTTTTCTCTTTCAGCATCACACATTCTTTGTTTCAGCTCAGATGGTTCAAATTCATGCTCAAAAGTCTGAGATATCACGTAATCTGACATTAAAAAGGTCCATAAAAACTATGAAAACAACCTAAATCATCTTAAAGAAGAAATACTTCCTGTCTCACCTGATAGTCTTATATTTTTATTAGACAATAGTGATATAATAATAAAAAAATGTACATTTTATTATGTAATTCTGGATAATAATAATTAAAGGACATTGATCCTCCACCAGAGTGCAGATTGGATGTCTATAGATTTGTTTTAGGAAAGTGCTAATGATGTTAAAGCGCTCTTAGAAACATAGAAATATGTTTATTAGATAGAATTCAGTTGACATTATCAGGTTGAATTGATTCCTGAAACAGTTAGGAAGCAAAATAAATTAGATTTGTTGGATCCGATCTATTTCTGTCTCTTTATTCTAGGTGACACGACCATCCAGGTGATTCTGGACCTGATCAAATCAGAGCACGACGCGTGAGATCAAACCACCAGAGGACGAACCTGCACGTAGATTTGGACACTTTTCAGCTGGATTTTCTTCAGGATAAACATCTGCTGAGTCATTTAACTCACATTGAGGGGGAAGACTGCTGTTTATGAAATGCATCAAACATTTGTGTTGTTTTTCATTTGAGATGTTTATTGACCACCAGAATAAAACGACAATAACTACAACTGAAGACATGCCAAGTAAACATTTGTGCGGATGTATTCATGCGTTCATGATATATTCAAGGGCATAAAATTACAATTTGTTGGTATTTTCGTTTTTGTAATACATATTTGTTTTTAATAACATAAGTAGAAATAGATTTTTCTTTAAAAGATCACACACCTCCATATAAAAAGACCTGGTGTTCTCTAAAACCTTCAGAAAGACGGTCCATATAACAAAAAACAGTTCAAACGTTTTTTATTTAACTAGATTACAGGAAAAAAATGTTTACAGGACAAATTCAACATAATCAAACAGGTCCAAATATCAAATACAACATTAACAAGTGTAAAAAGCAGCAGAATAATCTGATCTTTTCATTAACCTGATGGCAGGTGGCGGAAGGAATCGAGAGGGCGGAGCTCCAGTCGGAGACATCTGACCGCTGTAGAAGTTCTCATACAATATAAAAACTATTTACTGTACAAAAACACAACATAACCAACAGTTAAAGTTACCGTGGTCACCTGATCAACTTAAATTAGTCTGCATGGTTTGAAAAAACAAACAAAACCCCCAAATTTCTTGGTTACAACTGAACAAGGTTTTATGTGAAGGGTGTCAGATCAGGATTTTTACCGGGAAGTTCTGAATACAGAGGGAGAACCTTTCTGATCACATGACGGCGGTCAGCCACTTTCACATCGCAGAGGAAATGAAAACAGGTAAATGGATGATGACACGCCTTATGTAAGATATTTGTGTTAGTACTGAACGAGGCTGTAGCTTGCGTCCCGCACCACAGCGTAGGTTGGATCATCTGCAAACACAGACCAGGTCATATTAACTCAGTCTCAACACATGAATAAATAGATTTCAACAACAACATTTATTAATTGACAAATGAAACACAATAAACTGACACCAAACATCGTGTATTTTGTTTTCCATGCGGTCTGACATTTACTTTGAAAACCAGCTTGTTGACTTAACCACAAACTTCCAACATCAAAGAGTTTTAAAGCACATCAACAACTCAGAACTTTCACATGTTACAGGAAGGTAAACTGAATTTATTGGTCACATTTAATAATAAAATCAAGTTTAAAGTCTGAATCTGATAAAAAAAAATGTGTTCAGAGTTCATTTAAGTGACATTCATGACTGAAAAATGTAATAAAAAAACACTCTAACCATCAGAAATACCAAACTGTTGTTTTTGTATTGATATTACAGAAAAGATTAGTATTAAAAAAAAAAATTGATTTAACAAAATTACAACTTGTTTAAAATGAAAACAGAAGTTTTGTCAAATCAGACTAGTGTGTTTAAAATATATTATTTAGTCATTAGCAATTCAGTCAAGATGACAAATAAAATAATAATTGCAATGAATTCAAGTGAATAAAACTGTTCTTTATATTTTCAGTTTGGAGCTAAAAATGTAGTAAAATTTGGTTAAAATGAATCCAAAATGATGAATTAACCCGGTAATATCTGTCCACACTTTTAACTTTGATATTCTGCTAAAAAATTTAGTTGAACTCATTTTACTTTAATGCACTGAACTTAATTGGGGAAAAGAAATTAAAAATACATGGCATTTTACAATATTATTAGCACAACATACCCCCCCTGCTCTGTGCTGGGTCAGGTAACGGCCCCCTCCTGCAAATTTAACATAATCAAACAGGTTCAAATATCAAATAAAACATTAACACGTGTAAAAAGCAGCAGAATAATCTGATCTTTTCATTAACCTGATGGCAGGTGGCGGAAGGAATCGAGAAGGCGGAGCTCCAGTCGGAGACATCTGACCACTATAGAAGTTCTCATACAGAACCGGAGCTGTTCAACACACACACCCTGTTTATTTCGCTATCAGCTGATGTGTGAAAACAACTTCCCTCTTGTGTGAATCCTGTACTGGTTAACAGTTAATCAGACAGTTGGTGCTGTAATTATACCTGGTGGTTTGGTTCCAGTTTGTCGAAGGTTCACAAAGTGTTCGATATCTTCCTGAATGTGACACTGTTCCAGTGACTTCCTCACTTCCTCATACAGCTACAAGGACACACACACATAGAGCCAAAATAAAGTCCAGAGTCCAGACTTATTATAAATACAGGAAATAGTTTCTACAATCAGATTAAACTATCAATGTAAAATTATAATAATGAATCTGCTTTCAATGCTTGAACTCAAACACTAGACTTCCTAATTTAAGACAGCAGAAAAGATTATAATAAAAAAAAAATCATTTCCTATATGGCACATTAGCTGAGTAGATTCAGTCTATCCTCTCAGTTCCTCTTTTTTTTTCAGTCTTTGCTAAAAATGAACAAAACAGTGAGTTCTGTGAAGCAGTGAGACATTTCCATTCTCTGCCCTTTGATTTGAAACGACTTACAAGAACTGAAGCTTTCCAGCTAATTCCACTGAACACTATTTATTTATGATTAGTATTTTATGTTTTTTAATGTGATATTTATTGTTCTGATAACTAAATTACTTAATTGAGCTTCTGTTGAAGCAAGTTTCTTTGTTATTTGACACAGCACTTTCATAAATCCAGCAGACGGTGAGGGACATTCACTCAGCGTTAAATAAAACCATGATTGACTTGTTTTTGCTTGTTAAGCAGCTAAATGCTTAACTGCGGTCTGCAGTTAGTTATTAAACCGTGTCTGTCTGCTTTGGCGTTTCCCAGGAAGAAAAAAAGTGAATTTATCAGCACTTTGTTGCTCCAAACAGAAACATGAGCTGCAGATGTTGCTGTAATATTCAAGAAAAAATACAATATGATCTGATGGATATTGTGTAAATTTGTTCAATGTGTAAACTGGTTTAAACTAAGTGGTTTAAAGTGATTGGTGGTTTGAATGTTTCTCATTTGCAGACTTGGTTCTGAGTCTGGACCTGGGACTCTCTGATCTCTGATCAGGTGTCACGTGCTCATGCAGTTTCTTTCCCATCAAAAGGTGAGCGGCTGCATCGCGTACAGGTCAAAGCCACTTAACGAGTGACCGACTATTGAGATTAAATTATCAATCTACAATAATCTTTGTTCTTTTTGTCCTGATAAGTTTAAGGAAGCTGGACATAAAAACTTCTGTCTGACAAATGCGACTGAAACAAGAACCTTTATCACCAACACAAGTCTAAACATACAAGAAGAATATTGTTACTATGTTGAGGGCTGCAGTCAAATCCAGCAGAACCAGGACTACCAGAACCATCCGATACAAGCCAATATAAACTCCTAAAAGAGACGTCTCTGTGCTGTGGCATGTTTTCAAATCTGTCTGAATTTTTTTTTTCAACCCATTAAAGTCAAGTGAGGGTGTAACAACAATTTCTTTAAGGATTCGGATGAGAACAGGAGTTTGGAATTGGGCAGTTAGAACAGAAGATCTCCTCTTTTTGATCTGAGACTGTTGTGTTATAATTGTGTTGTTTCGTAATATAATAGGATACAATATCAAAGCTGTTGGTTACAAGACCTCACAGAAACATGTCACAGGTAACAATGACTCAACGACTCTCAGGAGAACTATTGATACTGTGGGAACAACAGTTTATAAACCTGGAACTCAAACTATGATCAGAAGCCTTTTGGATGAAAGATGAGACGTTTTCAAGGGATGCGAAAAGTTGCCCTTTTTTTGTCTGCAACACATTTTATTTGCTACTTAGTTTAGTTTCAGGGAGTCAGATTTCCAAGAAGCTATAAGACAACTTTAACAAACTGAGCCATAATATAGATGCTGTGCATTCACATGTCCCAACGGATCGACCTTAAATACAACAGGGGGGAACAAGTTGCATCTGTATCGATGTGATTCCATCTGCAAATTTCAATATTTTCTCGAGGGAGGCGAGATCCAAAAGTGACTCTTGGCTTGGCGTTGTGTTAGAACCGACATTTGCCGTTCACAGATCGGCAAATGTCGTTTTATAAATGGTCAGTGGCCACTGAAAATTTCCGTTTTAATAATTATATTTGGGAGAAATAATTTTGATCTCATGGACAGGATTCTATATGATCTATAAACATTGGTAGGTGGTTTTAAACCTGGGTTTTTCATTTTATTATATAATAATTTTTGTCGTTATTAAATGCATTATTTAGTTCTAGCATGCATGCTAGCCTAGCCAGGCTGGTTAATTGAGTTACGAACCAAACTTGTAGCCGCACATCTGCGATTCAATATAAAAACCAACATGTTCCATTAAAACATGAAAAAATGTGAATAAAAGTACAAACATACTTGTTTAAAGAGGCCCTTCCATTAAAACCTGTTTTTTCTGAGGTTTCTGTTGAATAATTTAGCTCCACAGGTGTTCTTACCTTTATAGTGGGTGTGAAAACAGTTCAACAACTTCTCTTTCAGTTTTAATCTCTCAAACTACGCAGGTGGTGATAAAACCCGAGTTTGAACGGCCGGTACTTGTTTTGTCACAACTCCTTTAATCGTTAGTATTCGGAAGCTACCGCAGTTGAAACCACGCCTAGCATGCTGCTGGCTAAAAGCTGTGGCATAAGTCTACTGTTGCCATGTGCAGTGGGGCAGGAAACAGTATACCTTGCTCTCATAGGCTAGTTTGTTCGCCAATCCAGCAAATTCAAATAATGAATATAAATGAGTTGCAGCCCGAAGCCTGACAAAGCCGGCTGAATTTTGACGCAGAGATGTTGAAAGGTCTGTTAATCAGTGTTTCCTGACGTTTTTTAGATATAAAACGTTTCATCTTACTGGTTAATACTTAAGAAATACCCACAAAGTCCTGAAATTTGTATGAAATTACCTCTTTAAAAACCTAAGGGTTGCTACATGGTTTGTTTATGAATAAATTTACCGTTGAGGAGTTGATTTGGCCACTGAAGAAACAGAATACCGATTATGAAACGGTGAACGGCAAATACCGGTTCTCACAAAACGACAAGCCAATAACCACTTTTGGATCTCGGCCCTACAGATTTTCTCTTTGTGTCTCCAGCTAGTTGTCAACCATCACAGCAACAGTTTAAAGCAAGTAATTTAGGTTGACACACTCCACCAACCCTTGACTTTCTGGATGAACAAATCTAAACACTGTTCGAGTCTCACCTGCTGTTGTAGTCACGCCTGTATGATTTGTGGCAAAGATTTGTGTTCTTTTCTGTTTCCTGTCATTGTACTCGAGCAGCTGACAGCATCACTGGTTTGAGGACTTTTGACTTGAAACCATAATTGAAGGTAATTTGTGGTGCAAATTTTGGTAAATTGTGCCATAAATAGGTTAAACTGGACATTTACAACTGGATTTAGTTCTATTACAGTGAATTGTATTTTTTTTTTTGGTCACATGCCATTTCAAATACAAGATAGATCCTAAAACTGAGTCCAGTGACAGTCACTGAGCATTGAAGTCGCTTTGGGGATTTGAATCGTATCAATTTTTTCCTACATGTTAGTCGCTGGTTTAACAAGTTAACAAACTTTTCTGTTTTGTTTCACAGTATTTTACTCATTTGGTCTAAATTCACTTCCAAACATATGGATTATGGAAGCTCTGTTGTGTCATTTCCATCTTCCGAATTCTTTAGGAAGTCTAATAGTAGACATTTACATAGATTAATATTAAAAAACTGATATTTTTGTTCTTTTTTATGCTGATGAAGATTATCTTTATCTTTTTCTTTTATAGCTTCTGTTCATTATTTGATGCTCAACAGCAACTGGAGTTTGGTGAGTGTGTTTAATGGGAGTGAAGCTTTGAAATAAGCCAGTGAGGTGTTTCGTAACCCACCTCATCAGTTGTGACGCACAGCTGGGAAAGCTGGTTAAGATGAGTCCAGATCGTGTTCCTTAAGAAATTCATCCTCTCTACTGACTGTTCTTCAAAAAACTGTGATTAAAACACAACCTCAGACATTTAACTTAATGTGTGTCATGCTTAAGTGTCACTGACAGTAGCTATTTACCTGACACGCGTTGATGTGCTCTTTCAGCCAGTCGTCTCTGAGTTTTCCAAGTGTGGTCACGTTTTGTTGGTACAACCTGTCTGCCGTTATAAAAGAGAAATTCCCAAACACATAAAACTGAGAAAAACTGAAAAACATGATTGTTAAATACTGTTATGACATTACTTGTTACCCAATTTTACTTTGCAAAACTGATGTTCCACACAGTAATATTGTGTAAAGGATACATTTGACATACTGTGCAGCCCTTAAACAGTCCGTATCAATATTTATTTTTGCTTCACTCATTAGAAACTTTTAATATTTTACACCATGCTAGCAGCTCAATGATATCTGAGCTAATTGCTAATCTCTAAATGCTAACATTCAATTGGCAAACATATTTTTTTTACTGTTTTCAAAACTACAGATACTAGATTATTAACAATGCCCCAAATAAAAAGCACAAAAAAAGCTTTGATGCACGAGCGCGTCTTCATTTTAAACTTTGTTGTAAACCAAATCTAAGAACATATTCAACAAATGATAACACGAAGACAAATAAATGTTTGTCATCAACCGTGTACGTTGGATTTAATTGGTGTAAACTATCCACACAGAAAATAACTGGACACTGAAACCAAAGTTAAAGCTGAAACAAAACGAGTGCCCCCTAGTGGTTGCCTGCAGTACTAGTTTTAAACCCCGCCTCTCCAATTAAACGATTGGAAATTTTCCAGTATAAAAATACACATTACCTAATTTTTTTAACTTTGTTGATTTCTATGGTTTTTATTTTGTTGCTTTATGGTCATTTATTTATATTTTATCTAAAATCTTTTGCTGTAATTAGTTGTTTGATGCTTAAAAACATTATGATACATGTCAAAAGTTGTCATGACATTATTTTAGCAGGCATCAAAATAATACGCCCACACTGATCACAGCTCAGTAGCTACTTTGCATTAGCTGAATGTCACTGGTCTATGAGCGTAACTAATAAACTCATTATGGAAGTAACTAAAATAAGGAGCAGGGGAATTTTTTATAAGACTTTGTATCATGTGATTTTGCATCTTAAAAGACTGATTTAATGTTGTCTATTAGAATGATAGTACATTGAAAGTACTTTGACTTTGAGTTCACTTTAAGGTCGAGATACCACGTTTACAAATGGACTCTGTTTGAATTAAAGCATCTGTGTGACTGAGACTGCATGTAAAACAGGATCAATATATAACTGGTACCAGAACAGGACGTTTTTGCTGGTTAAGTTACCTGCATCTTCTGCAGTCTGTTTAGCCTGCTGTGCTTTTGACTGGAGCTGGAAAAGGTAAATATGAGAGAAAAGTTTGCCTCTTAAAATACTTACAAAAAATTATGTTAATCCCCAGTAAATCATGGTCAGAGTAAAATAACAAAAGGAAACGTTGAGACAAGAAGTGGATTAATTGTCGTTTATGTACCTTCTCCACAAGCTTAGTGTTGCTAGTGTTAGCATTTCGGTTCATGTTTTGATCTGCTTCTTCTTTGTCTCGACACTTCTGATCATACGTCTTCTTGGTCTGAGGACAAAGTCACAGTTAGGAATCATCAATTCTGATCTATTATTAAAGAAAGGTATTTGACATGGAAATTAATCCACTTTCATTAGTTCTCCTTTAGTCATCAATGACTTTAGGAATAAATCATTTTTATGGCCTTGGTTTTTCGTTAAAACAAGTTCCTCCATCAAAGAGGAAGAACAAAGTGGGAATGAGACTGGCTTTTTCAAACATAACTGAAACTGCATTGACATGACTCAAAAGAGGCCAACCAACTATTGCCACTTTGTTCTTGTACTTCTGATTTTTATTTTTTGGGTAAAATCAAGAGCAAGCCAATGATGGGAAAACAACAACATCTGTGTCTGTACATTTTTAAAAAAGGAAGTGTTGTGGCCTTGATCTGATACGTTGGTTATAGTAATTGTGCTTGTGATCGGGGACGCTGTGTGGTTACTTTTCTATGTGGTGAATTGGTGAACAAAAATGTTAAATGGTATAAAAAAAGGGATAAAAGTCACCTGTTTTGGGGGATCAAAATTGTTCTGCATTTCACTGTTAAAATGTCTCACATTGCTTGAGATATAGGGATGCAACAATACCACTTTTTTCAAATCAATACGATACTGATACTTGGATCTGAGTGCTTGCCGATACCGAGTACCAATGCCAATACTTCTACCACACAAAAAAATGCAGTGAACTGGAAAACAGGTTTTATTTTCTTCTCTGCTTATTACAACAAATGATGGTGAACTAGATAGAAAATAAAATATCATTAAAAATGAGCGAAAAACAAAAATTTCAAGTGAAAATAAACATTTTCTGTGAAATCATTGCAGAGTTTCCACATTTTAAGTATCAGTTCATGGTATCAGTGAACTAACTAAATACATTAGAATGGTATCGGCCCAGATACCCAGTATCAGTATTGGTGCATCCCTACTGAGAAATGTTTAACATGGTGTCAGTTATTTTTGGTGCAACATTCTCAATGAAACATCAGTACTGAAACTTAACAACAACCGCTGCAATAATCCATCTACATAGCTGTGTTTTAATGATAACGTCACATTCTGCATAAATAAGCAACAGAAATTTGATGTCTTCCATCTCTACTCACGTCCATCGTCTTCTTGAACTGCGTGGACTTCTGTTTGTGAAGCGCATCCATTTGTTGTTCAATCTAAAAGAAAACAAGTTCACGTCCCTCTATGAAATGAACACATATCGCAGACCACGTGGATTCAAGCGCTAACCTTTTTCCTCGCTTCTTTCTGCTTTTCTTTAAATTCTTCCAGCTTTTTGGCCTCCTCCCTTATGCTGTGCGCCAGCTGCAGGTGTGACAAACTAACTTGTTCAGTCTCTGCAGGATCCAAAATAAAAAAAACATCCAGTTTAATATGTGATCTACATGTGAATCATGTTAAACGTAAAAAACTGTAAACACTTACGCAGTTTAAAAATGTCCAATGCTCTTTTTAGTGTGCTTAAAAAAAACAGAAAATTTCAAATTAAACATTTTTAAATAGAGACAAGTGGAAAGAGATTTTTTTTAACAGTACAGGACAATTTGTCAAACGACAAAACACAGAATGCTAGTTCCTAACATGAATTACACAAATTAAGAGCTCATTGATTCATGTCTAACAATGTCTGTGTTTTCTAATGTTTATTCAAGGCGTGTAAATTCCTGCCTCGGAACTTTAAAGGTGCAATATGTAAGAATTAGACCTTGTCGTCAAGTCAGAGTCCCACAGTTCATGTTGAAAAACAAAACCCTCCCCTCTCAGCCACTCGCCCTCTTCACTTCCTGATTTTTCTGCTGGGTTGCCAGTTCCAATGTTGATCCTCCTTTTGTTTCTCTTGTATTTATTCCGTTTTTGGGAAGGATGTTGTGGTTTCTTAGGTTTATTACCAGTTACCTCAGGGCTGCTTCTTTTACTTTGCTGCTGGCCATTGTTGAATTACAACTACTTGTGTTGAAGACTTGGCAACCTTGCAGGCTCACATGTGATTTGCTATGGAACCAGGAAGTGTAGACTCTGAATAGTTATTGTAAACAATGATTCCATCTAGGAACAGCGTTTTTTAAATAATAAAAACTAGCGACCACCCACTGGACTGAGATCAAAATCTATTACAATATGACTTTATTTTCAACATCAGTGGGACATTAGACTGTTGAGTGAGTATTTTACTGTAAAATTCTTACATATTTCACTTTTAATACACTAATTACGTAGATAGTAAAGCAAATACTTTTCTAAATGTCACCTTCACCATTTGATCTTCCTTCCTCTTTATTTTAACATTTCTGCACAGAAATAAAGACACTGTTTCAGGACTGATTAAACAGGAAGTAAATATGCTTGAAACAGCATGTTAACATGAGAACATTAAATAGAATGGACAAAAATAGCACAATGGAACTGTCTTGTTCACACTTAACCAAAGAGCTGCATTAATATCCTGCATCACCCTTTGATCCTGACCATTAGATACCATGACATGCTTTTAAAAGACAGACTTGAGAATTTAATAAGCAGAGGCTTCAGGTAAACAGAGAAGGCCAAAGCACATAATGACAGTGTCTCGACTCAGAGGTTTGCTTACTTCATCTCATTGTGCCCACAGACCTTCTTAGACAAACTAAGAAGATCTTTGGCGTACTTCTCCTCGATTGAAGCTCTGAAAGAGAAGTCACAAGAACAGTGAATCAAGGCAAGCACCCAAAAAAATCTGATCATTATGAAAAAATTAGGACAAAATGTCAAATCTTTTAAAAGGAAAATGCAGATGTTTTCTTACTAACTTACAAGGATGAAGTTGGGAAATGAAGTTTAACTCTTGACATTTTAAAGTTAAAACTGCTCTACTTTATGTAAAGACTGACTGTTCAACATGTTGCAGGTTGTAAAACTTCACTTTGCTATTATAATTTGTGGCTTCACAAGAGGTGTTTTCAACTGTGACACAATTTGGACCCAACTACAAAAAACAAAAACAAGCTGCGAGTCAAAGGTGTTTGATGTGTTGCTAAAAACACAAGTCACTTAAAGTTACCCACAGAAACAGACATAGACCGAGCCCAACCTCCAACGTCGTGACAAATAAAAAAGAAAAAAAAAAATGCAGCTAGCATTTCACGAAACATACAGAAATATTTGCTGAGGTTCATTTGGATCAGTCATTATCTATACGCGCGTATTCCTATTCAGGTTCACGGGGGGTTGGTGTCTATCTCCAGCTGTTGAGCGAGAGGTAGAGTCACACCTAACAGGTCACCAGTCCACCACAGAACTATATATAGACAGAAAACAACTAGGGCCAATTTAGGGTTGCAAATAAACCTCATGCAAATTATTAGTCTGTGGTGACAACATGCAAACTCCCAAAGGCCCAGTTTCGAACCCAGGACCTTTTTACTGCAATGCACCAGTGCCACCAACTGCATCACCGTGCAGCCCAAGTTCCTTTCAGAGCAGGTGAAATGTGTACATATTGATTCCAACTGAAGTTTACACAGGCTGGAATTTACTGCCATTATTTGGATTATCTGGAGGTCAAAAATTTTTTAATGTTGCTTTTCTGTTTTTATGCAGTAAATTTATTTTTTGCATGCCAACTTTCATGTTCATGAGGCAAGGCAAGGCAAGGCAAGGCAAGGCAAGTTTATTTGTATAGCACAATTCATGTACAGGACAATTCAAAGTGCTTTACATGAAACAAAAGCATAAGTAAAAGAATGAAAACATGATTTAAATAAACAGAATTAGAACAAAGGACAGCTTAAAAGCAACCGTGTGGATTTGGACTTTCTAATGAAACTTTATGTAAATGCAGCAGAGAACAGGTGGGTCTTTAACCTTGATTTAAATAAACTGAGTGTTTCAGCTGATCTGAGGCTTTCTGGGAGTTTGTTCCAGGAATGTGGAGCATAGAAGCTGAAAGCAGCTTCTCCATGTCTGGTTCTGACTCTGGGAACTGATAAAAGACCAGATCCAGAAGACCTGAGGAGTCTTGTAGGTTCATACTGGGTCAGGAGGTCACTGATGTATTTTGGTCCTAAACCATTCAGAGCTTTATAGACCAGCAATAGAACTTTAAAGTCTATCCTCTGACGGACAGGCAGCCAGTGTAAAGACCTCAGAACTGGACTGATGTGGTCCACTTTTCTGGTTTTAGTGAGAACTCTAGCAGCAGAGTTCTGAATGAGCTGCAACTGTTTAACTGATTTTTTAGGAAGACCAGTAAAGATGCTGTTACAATAATCAAGCCGACTGAAGATGAATGCATGGACTAGTTTTTCCAGGTTTTGTTGGGACATTAAATCTTTTATCCTAGAGATGTTCTTCAGGTGATAATAGGCTGATTTAGAGATTGCCTTAATGTGTTTTTCAAAGTTTAGGTCTGAGTCCATCACTACACCCAGATTTCTGGCCTGGTTGGTGGTTTTTAGGTGTATTGACTGAAGCTCTGTGGTGACCTGCAGTCGTTTCTCTTTGGCTCCAAAAACAATCACCTCAGTTTTATTTTTGTTCAGCTGAAGGAAGTTGAGGCACATCCAGTCATTAATCTCCTCAACGCATTTACTGAGAGCCAGTACAGGACCTCGGTCTCCTGGTGACATTGTGATATATAGCTGTGTGTCATCGGCGTAGCTATGGTAACTAACATTATTGCTCTTTATGACCTGGGCCAGTGGGAGCATGTAGATGTTAAACAGAAGAGGCCCCAGGATGGAACCCTGAGCATTAATTTATCTACCCGCATAACTTCTTACATTTTGCAGACTATTGTGGTGCACTAACTACTTTCTGTTCTTAATTTAGGGAACTTTCAGTTATGTTATTATGTAATATCCTCATATAATATGTTTATAGTTTATAACTCTTCATGTGTATATACACACATTAACCTGATTCTTTATTGGATCATAAAATTTGACTTCAGCATTTTCCAGGCAGGGTTTATATCAGCAGCTAAAAATGAAATTTAGCATGTGTGTGTGTGTGTGTGTGTGCACGTGCAAATATTCGAGGGAGGAAGGAGGAAATAAAAATTAAAATCAGCAACTTTATAGACCTCTATTATAAAATGAGTTCATTTATGTTCCATACACGTTTTCATGTACATTTTCCAACTTCAATGAAATCAAACTATAATATTTAGGAGCAGTTTTCAGTTTAGTGTTGTGGAATGTTTTGGAATATGTTTTCAGTCATTAATGTAATTGTGAACAATATTTTTATCTTTTTAGGAAACTGATCAGGTCCTGCAGATAAATGTTTCCTCATCAATGTCACTTTCTGGGAAATAAAAGCCTTCCAGTAAAAGAAGAATAAGCTTTGCTACATTCTGTCATGGCGCAATAAAGTATATGGTTCACTTTCAATTCGTAGGTCTCATTTTCACCTTCTCTTTTTATCTTCTACAAACTCAGTCTGTCTCAAACTCACCCCTCTGCAACACTAACATATGCTGAACTCATATAGTTACAATCTATTCTTTAGAAGACAACACCTGGCACATCTAGACACGTTTTTCAGTGCACACAGCTGATTGCATGTTCAGATCTTGTCATTACCTGGCTTTCATGAAGTCTTCCACCTCTTTGCATGTTCTTTTCCCATCATTGAGATACTGAATGATGGCATCATAGCCAGTCGTGGAGGTTAAATCTGAGTTCTGTAAGCAAAATAAAATATTTCTATCTAGTTATTTTATTATTAAAGTGTCTTGGTCTTACTTTTCTGTAGAAAAACGACACAAATAAACATTTAAACTCAAGTACACTAGAGTTTATAAAAAGTTCCCTTTTCCTTTATTTTATTTAGTTGTATTTAATGAACTAGAAACTGTATTACCTAGAATAAACAAAGAGAACAAACAAACAGATCAACTAACAGAATCCTAAATGATCCACTTACATAAAGTAAAAATAAAATTAACTAGAAGAAGTTAATAGAAGAAGTTTAATTTCCAAATAATACATGTGGTTTATTATAAAAAAAACAAAAATCACCAGGACTTCAAGTATTGGATTGCGATGAAAAGCTAAACAAATCACTCACCCAGAAGCAATCTTTGAATCGAAGGTTTTTCATTTCTGTAACTGAGCAGGTTTGATTTGACTCTCACTGTGTTTCCTCTGTATCGCCAATGTACAAAGTCTGTATGAGTCTCAAGAGCCACACCAGGTTTTTAAAAAAGTGCATGCGCAGTGAAAAGAAGACCTCAAAGTATGAGTGTGCTGCCATCTAGTGGCTAATGAAAGCTTTCAGTGAGAGACACTGGGATGTATTGAGAAGAGTTCAAAAATAACTTTAAAGTCAAGATTAGAAGCAACAACGAGGTGTACACAAAAATAACAACAACAAATAAAGTTGGAGAACAAGCTCCAGCAAAACAAAATAGGAGATGTGTGATCAGGGATGAAGAAGATCACAGGCTTTAAGGAGAAGGAGGATCACTAGGATGGAAGCCTGGGTAGCGCGAGTGAACTGAGCATGTTCTTCAACAGGTTCAGTTTAGAAAAAAAGCTCAACATCTTCCTCTCCTACTGCAAGCCAAACAGACCTACCACCCTCCCTTTCCTGTTGCACCTCAACCATCTCACCTTCTACCTCAGTCATTGATCTTGTTTCCGGTGCTGTTCCATCATCTCCAGCAACATTAGAAGCAGCTGGTATCCTCATTGCCTTCCCTCCTGTCTGTCTGTATCTAGCAGTCAGGCGAAGAAGCAGCTGAAGAGACTGAACAGGAACAGGGCAGCAGGTATAGACGGTGTTAGTCCCAGAGTCCTAAAGACTTGTCCACATCAGCTATGTGGGATTCTGCAGCATCTCTTCATCTCAGCCTCACCCAGGAGAAGGTACCAGTTCTATGGCAAACCTCCAGTGTTGTTCCAGTATCAAAGACATCTCATACATTGTCCTTAATGACCACAAGTCTGATGCCTTGACATCCGATATCATTGTGACAGTGAGTCGCCATTATATTTGCTTATGTGTTTTAATTGACATTTGTTTTGGATAATTTTCAGTTGACAGGTGGTATTAAAATAAGAAAATAAACAGTCAATGATTGAGTATCAGTTTAAATCTTTATTTATTGTTTACTTTATTTACTGTTGGAGGCATACAAACAATTGTTTGCTGTCAGCCATGGGTGTGTCTGCCTTGCACAGCATCTGCCTGCGCCACACTATGACAACAAACACGCTGTCATCTGGACAAAGCAGGCAACATGTGGAGGATCATGTTCTTTGATCTTCAGTGCACTTAGCACAATTCAAAATGTTTTACTGTGTAAAACCCTCCAGAAAACACAGGTGGATGTCTCCACAATCACCTGTATTAAGGACTACCAGACAAACAGACCACAGTTTGTGAGACTGAAGAGTTGTATGTCTGACCAGGTGATCAGCAGCACAGGAGCACCACAGGGGACTGTACTCTTACCATTCCTTTTCACTCTGTACACCTCAGATTTTAAGTACATGTCATAGTCCTGTCATCTGCAGAAATACTCTGATGACTTTGCAGTTGTTGGTGGATCAGAGATGGACAAGAGACTGAGTACAGAGAACTGGTTAACCGCCTTGTGGCCTGGCATGGGGACAATCAGAAACATGCAAAAGCTCATTTACATCATGGGAGAAGAAGTGGAGGTGGTGGAGGAGTATAAATATCTCAGTGTTTCACCTGGAAAACAGACTGAACTGGAGACACAACAGTGATACTGCCATAACCTAACTGTACAGTACTTTTTTTAAAGAATTTTTATTCTTTAAACAAACACACATTTTTTCTTGCTCACCATGTCCAGAAGCCTGGAGAGTAATGAGGTTTCTGGAGTATCATGAGTGAACATTTTATTGAGCCTTTAGATCAGGGGTGGGGAACCTTTTTCATATAAAGGGCCATTCAACTTTTTTAATAGTTCTCTGAGGGCCATGCGATGATAAATACAAATTAAGGAATGCAAAATAAGGAACGATATAAAGTCTATAAATACTGTGTTCTAAGCCTGGTGATTGCTGAATTTGTGCACATCAGACTCACCTAATGAGATGGCTGAAACTGTTTCTCTTTGGTGAGACGTTTGATGTCAGCTGGTAGGGTTGATGATGCAATTCAAAGCTGGTCTTCCAAGTTTGAGTCAGTTAGTCTTGAGCGGAAGAGCGACTCTTTGCAAGTGTCAGTTTTGAGAACAGCTGTTCACATACAGTAGGTAGGTTGTCCCAAATAGAGATGCAAACTTCAGGGCATGTCTCCTCAGGTTGGGAAAATCCTCTGCACAGATGTACAGATTGTAAAAGTCCAGCAGAGAGAGGTTGTTGTACTTAGCTTTAAGCTCTGTGTTATCAAATACCTGGATGAGTTTTGCACACTCAGCGGCATATTCATTTGTAACATCAGTGGCGATCCTGCCCAGCTTTTTTAAACGGCAGTTCAAAATTGTTCATGGCCACAACAACTTGTTGAAACAAATCCTCACCTTCCGTAGTACCGTGCATGGCATGCAAAAACAGCAACTCCTGCTCTGTTTCAAAATCGGCCGTAATTCCACGCACAAAAATGGCGAGCTGAGCTGTGTTAGTGATATCTGTCGTCTCGTCACAGGCCAAAGAAAAATATTCAAAGTTTCTTGCAGTGTCCTTCATTGTTTTTTTTTTATATCTTGAGCTATATCAGCGATCTATCGGACATGGTTCTTCGAGACAAACTGAAGCTTTTAAATATCTAAAGTTTAGATAGTATGTTCAAAGTACATTTACAGTCAAAACAAAATGTTTCTGGTTTACACATGACTTTATGATGACAGGTGACCTATAGACCTGCTACAGTCGGACACATCATGTGATCAGTCTGCACCACGTGTGAGGGAAGAATATTTTGACACATTCCTGCTCCATTAGTTCATTTTTTTCTTTGTTCTTACTTCTATGTAATGACAGAAGCACTTTCATGTGGAGGTTCATGTGACTTTTAGCAGTCCACATCATCCCTGCCACTAACACTACCGTACTTACATATACTCAATGGACATTTTTCTGTGGGTAATAACCTTTTGGACCTATTGTTAACACAATGAAGCTATTCTAAGTGTCTCAGAAACTATTGATCTACTTACAGTCCAAGTGGAGTTAAAGGTTGGATATGGAACATGAACACCACAGCGACATCTAGTGTGTGAATGCTGTAGTTGCATCAACAGATCAAGGTTTCAAGCTGTGGGGGTGCCAGGTTCGACATTTCCACGTGCGTTTTAATGCCTTGAACATTTTTTATGTGGGTCCATCTATTGTAGCTTCACCTAAACTCACTCTGGTTTTGATCTTCTCTGATCGCTCCTCTTCTGAGAAGGATCATGAAATCTCTGGGGTTCTGAAGCAGCTGTTTGACTTGCTGACTTCACCATTTTACACAGTACCAGCCACAGACAATTTACCATATTAGGCAACCCGCAATGATGCTACTATTGGCTGGTAATGCCAATGTCGTGCCCATCAAAATAAATATTTTATTATATTTTAATTCAAAGAGTATTTTTAAAATAAATACTGTACTTTCTTTCTACACCCATCTAAACGCCTGTGGAGTATTATGTTGTTAAAAACATTGCTTTTTATAAAAATGTTCCATATTCAACCTTTAATTAGTTGCATCTAAACAAACCTCTGAAATGATGTACGATGGACAGATGAACCCAAAATTGGGATGGTTGTCCACAAAGCACAACATCATGTTGGACAAAATCAAATAGTAATTCAGCACAATTACTTTAAAACAGCTGTTAAGCATGGTAGTGGAAGGCTGATGATCTGGGCTTGTTTTGAAGCAATGGGAAAGTTGACATTTAATTTAAAAAATATTTTTTTCTTAAGTTCTATTAGAGGCAATGCCATAGCTTTTAAACTTGATACAAGAAATCCACCCTGACAGTCATATTTTCTTGGGAACTTCCGGATGTCAGAGCAGAAAGCTGCGGGACAAGTTGAAACATGCTCATGAATCCGTGAAAGGTTGAGACCATACAGCTTCTCCACTAGCATGTTCTTACAATGTTTCCACCACAGAACTATAACTTTCTGATGATCATATAATAATTTCTGTTTACATTAAGCACAAACAAACTTTTGGAAGTACTAAACATTCAGAAAAGAAATGACTCTTATCAGTTCTGAAACATACACAACTTGATGAACTACAACTACTACTACTTTTTTCTGAGCTAAATTAGGATTATAGCAGGATTGTATAAGTGGGAGTTGTTGATTAACAGCCAACAGTGACGTCTACCATGGTGTTATTTTCCATCACATGAACAATTATTTCTGTTTCTGTTTCGTTGACTTCAATAAATTACAGATTTGACCTCAATAAATAACTTTAAATTTCAATTCTATGAAACAGTTTTCTCATACTGCCTGGTGAAAACAGTACAGCTAGGACTAGAACACAGTGCTGAGATTTTTATGGAATACAGCTGATAAGGTGAATTTCTTGGAACCCAGTGAACAGCTGTTAATCTGTGTCATTGTGGGCAGTCTGACTCTTTTCAATGATTCGACTCTTTTGTTTTCTGTGCTGTAAAATAATTTCTTATTCTGTGTTTTCATAAAGGTATGATTATTATTATGTTTATCTATTTATTTATATGCTCATGTGATTATTTATTTATTTATTCATTTATGTACATATTTATGTATTTATTTATCATGTCTTCTCATTTTCTTTACCGAGCCAGCTCTTAGATCCTGCTCGTTTACAAATGCACATTCCATTACGTGGAGTATGACATCGGGGATTCCCACTTCACTCTTGTAACTTAAACTCAACTTCCTGATTCCCGGTAAAACACAACAGTGAACAACAGCAGAAGCACCGTGAATGAGAAAAGTGTGAAGTTTGATTCTCTCAGGACTCAAAAATGGCAAAACAAGGTGAGTATTCAAGTACGTTTTTATGAGCTAGTTTTTGTCGACGTCGTGTTTCAAATCCTGGATCTCAACTTTTCTCATTTGTTTTGTGAAGTTTGTTCTGTAGAATTTGATACCGCTGTTCATCTCTGCGCACTCGAGCTTCGACAAGTTGGAGACCAGCTGTATTGGAGATATAAACTCCTGGAAATACTGATCAAGAACTACAAGAGCGTCTGTCAGACAACATGAGACTGAACTGAAGTCAGTTATAAAGAATCACGGATATGGAACCAACACAAAGACGTCTTGGATGTGGATTCATCAGCGACAGAGGTGTCACTGAAGATGGAAACAGCTCAGACTGGTGGTCTGGACTCGGACTCTGGTCTCAGACTTAGACCAGTGTGTCAAATACATGTACAGTATGGGAGCCTGTTGATGGTTATCCTACTGGAGCTGATATTAGGCATGTTGTGCCTGCACGTTATCTTTTCTGGGCTTGGTCATGAGATTATTATTTCTAATAAGTTAATTTAAGTTATTTAAATGATCTCTAAATCTTCTCAAAACTGTTGAAGATTGCTGTGAGAGTTTTATGGATGCTAACAAAAGTTTTACATTCAGTTATTTATATTTGCTGCCTGGTCATTAGGATGCAGCCATCAATCATTTTGTTTACAAATATCCACAAATAATGCATTATTAATGGATTTATTTATTTATTTTTAAACAAACATAACATGTAAATGTAGATATTTACCTTTGTGTCTTATTCAGTATGATGTGGGAGTTAACCGGACTGTGTCATCACTACCTGTTTAGATTGTGTGAGGCTACAGCCAAAATATATATACTGTTATTACTTCTTAACTACTTAAGATTATATCACTATTACCTGGCGTGTTAAGAATTATTATTGTCGCATTATTTTTTACTACTTCAGTTGGAACTTGAATTATTTTTTGGGAGTAAGAAATGTTGTCAAAGGTGAGATGAAAAAGTCAACAATTATAATCTGAATGTGAACATATGTTTATTTTTAAAGTTTACTGTATGTTTGTTTATGATATGTTACTTTTTATTATTTGGACATTAGTGTGCTGCTTTTTAGAATTTCTATTTAGATATATTTTTGAGCAAACAGATTATTGAGAATGTATTAAAACAATTGTTAGTTCAATATAATCTTGGTGATTGCTGTATTGTCAAGCCTTTGACCATCAAGATTTATCCCGGTCCAGACTAGAGTTGCAATGCAGCCTGGGCTTTGGAGGACAGGAAGTCCACGTTGTAATGTCAATGTGACCATCAGAGCACCGGTAAATAAATCTCAACTGAAACCACCATAAAGCTTTTTATTTTAGTCAAACAAGAACATTACAGTGATCAAAGCTTATGCTATGCTTTTTTATTCTTTTAAAGTTCTGTCAACCTGTTGAACCTAATCAATCAGAGCAGAAAAGGCTAATATAATATTATAATAAGGCTCGCTATATGTGTATATATATTCCATGTGAGGGATTTTGGGTTCAAACGGTGCAGATCACAAAGACATGCTGAATAGTCAATTCAACAATTCAGTTCAGTTTAATTCAGTCACATACAGAGGCGTGGGGCCCCTCACTGGTGCCTGCAGGGATGGTACAGCACATGGAGCGGAGCTCCTGCTTAGGCGGGAATACCCACGCCTGAGCGTCTGGGCCCCATCTGCGTTACCAACGTACCTCTTCTGACTTGTTAATGTTGGCGTCTTTAGTGCCTTGTTGATGTGGTTTGCACTTCAGGGCTACAGTAGGATAATTCTGTACACAATCAAATAACTGTGGTTATAGGTGGAGTATGGAACATGAACACCACAACAACATCCGGTGCTCGGATGTTGCAGCTACAACAACAGAACAAGGCATCCAGTCAATGGAGTGCCAGGCTTGTGTTCCCCGCATGTGCTCTGATGAAAATTCCAAACCCAAAAATGATCTGGCTCCCAATCCTCTCTGGTCACTCCTCCCCCAAGAAGGATAAGGAAATTCCTGGGGCTCCGAAGCAGCCACTCGACCCGCTGACTCCACCACCCTCCACAGTACCAGCCTTGCTTATTACAGACTATTTACCATATTAGACAACCCACAATGGTGCCCGCTACTCTGCCCACTATTGGCTGGTAGATGTAAACATAATGCCAACGTTGGGTCCATCAAAATGAACTATTTTATTATATTTTACTTCAAAAATAATGATTAAAGGAAATACTCTACATTCAGTCTGCACCCCTCTAAACGTCCTGGAGGCCTTATGTTTTTAAAAATATAGCTTTTTATTAAAATGTTCCATACTGCACCATTAATGAAACAGATTACATACCTTTCAGATGGGCGGTTGACTGCTTCTGGCCTTCGGACACGCCTGTTAGCCTGTTAGCGAATCACGTATATCCTCTATGGTGAATTTTTTTTTTTTTCCTGTATGCATTTACTATAGATAACCTTCGAAAATATAAGATGAACAAAATCACTAAAAAGTTCAAAGAAAAAAATCTTGCTAGTGTGCTATGCATAACCATACCTAACTCAGATTCAAACTGGGTCATCTTTCATGTAAAACACATGACTTCATGATAGTTTACTCAAGAACTGGTTAGACAATCAGGGTGAAGCACATGTTTTTGTAATCGTCAGAGTCTATAGAATTGTGCAATGTTAACAAAAGCTAAGGAATCAACGTAGTTTACATATCACAACGTAACAAACAGGAAGATGCTGAACAAGAGAAGCTACAACAGTTTTACTGTCACACATTCTAATGGAGAGAAGTAGTCGCAGAAACAGCAGGGTAACAAAATGCAATGCAAAGTTGAGCTCAGAATGGGATTTATGATTTAAAAACAGCAAAGGTAAGACATGATTTGGATGGAGTTCTAATTCTGACTTTCTTTTGATAATTATTCACTGGCCCCTGTACAAGATGTCTGCTCTCTGCTCCTCACCTCATGGTGAGGATGGGTTACGTAAATGCAGAGCTGAATTTCCCCATGAAAGAGGGATGGATGGATGGATGGATGGATAGATAGATAGATAGATAGATAGATAGATAGATAGATAGATAGATAGATAGATAGATAGATAGATAGATAGATAGATAGATAGATAGACAGACAGACAGACAGACAGACAGACAGACAGACAGACAGACAGACAGACAGACCTTGGGGTTTGAACAGGTAGCATCTACTAAACAATCCGTGTCAGTTTTTACAATAATTCATATGTTGCATGTTTGTTGCACTTTAGTTGCCTGGTTTTGAATTGTTTGTTTTTTAGGTCAAAATACAGTAGTTGTGCTGGTGTTTTATATGAGCATCTCCCCGTTACATTAATACGCTGCAGGCAATTATTGATAAATGTTTAGTGTGTTTAAATGTAGGTAATTTAAAGAAAGCGCCGCAAGCCCCCAATCCTGGGGGAAATCGGGCTTAATAGGTTAGAGGCCATTCCATTAAAAACGTTTTTTCTGAGGTTTCTGTTGAATATTTTAGCTCCACAGGTGTTCTTACCTTTATACTGGGTGTTAAATCAGCACAACAACTTCTCTTTCAATTTTTATCTCTCAAACTACGCAGATGGCAATAACACCTGAGTTCGAACGGCCTGTATCTGTTTCGTCACAACTCCTTTGCTCGTTAGTATTCATCAGCTCCCGCAGTTGAAACCACGCTTAGCATGCTGCTGGCTAAAAGCTGTAGCATAAGACGTTACAAACAGGAAGAGATTCGGTGCGCTGTTGCCATGTAACATGCTAACTAAATAAAATAAATGAATAACAAGGTGAAAATATGCATTTGAATAATGAGTCCCATTTTTTTCTCCTGTGACAATGTTTTTGGTTATTTTATGATTGTTGTTTTATGACTGAAACATCAATCTGTCCAGGGACTACAGGTGGAAATCAGCATCTTTGCTATAACTTGGTATCCATGTAGCTTTCCTTTATGGTCAATTGTACACTGTCCCTGTTCAAATAAACTATTGCTGTTAATATTTGACTGCGTAACTTTACAAAGGAATCCCATATAATTAAGCATTAACACATTGTAAAACCCAAAACTAACAGCGATCTTCCCTAAATGTAAGGACGACAAACAAACCTGCCACAAGCTAACTGTGGATTATTTATAGAATTTTTATTCTTTACACAAACACACACTTTTTCTTGCTCACCTGAAGCCTGGAGAGTAACGAGGTTTCTGGAGTATCATGAGTAAACATTTTATTGAGCCTTTAGATAGTATGTTCAAAGAACATTTACAGTCAAAACAAAATGTTTCTGGTTTACACATGACTTTATGATGACAGGTGACCTATAGACCTGCTACAGTCTGACATCATGTGATCAGTCTGCACCACGTGTGAGGGATTGACACATTCCTGCTCAGTTGTTTTTCTTCTTCCTTACCTCTATGTAATAACAGAAGCACTTTCATGTGGAAGTCATGTGACTGTTAGCAGTCCACGTCATCCCTGCCACGAACAGTACTCATACTCAACTGGCCATTTTGAAGAGGCTCAAAAGGTATACCTTATTAATGGGGTGTAACGGTACACAAAAATCACGGTTCGGTACGTATCTCGGTTTTGAGGTCATGATTCGGTTCATTTTCAGTACAGTAAGTGGAAAAAAAACAAAAAAAACATAATTGCTTTTTTTAATTGTCAACTTTTGTAAACAACGGTTTATATATTTTCTTATAAGAATGAAACATTAAAAAATAAGAAAACATATGAAAATAGAAATAAAAAATTGAATACAGCTTAACTTACCAAACAGGAGAACTTATAGATAAAGGAGGGTGTTCAAGCTCCGGCTTGTTTACATCAGCCATGACGTCTGCTAGAGAAAAAAAAAAACGCACGTGGGAGTCATGTGCTGACAACAAACTTCCAGTCCGCCACTGAAGATGCTCCGTGCGCAAAACAAGCCTGTTAACCATGCTGTTAACTAGCTGTAATCGGATCAGTGAACATCTGCATCATACCAACAGCCTAGTACCTAAACGGTTCGTATGAATGTGTGTCCTATTACACCCCTTTGTTCATGTATTTACTTCAGTGTGTTTGTTTAGCGCCACTGTGCGTCACGCAATACAGCGTCCGTGCAGAAACTCGCCTGGAAACTACTTCCGCTGCCCTTAATATCACACTAAAAATAAATGTATGAAAAAAAAAATGAACCGAGACGGTACGCAAGTGTACCAAACCGAACGGGCCGAACCGAATGGTTCAATACATTCCCGTGAACTGTTACACCCCTGCTTATTCACTAACACCGGACAGCATGGTAGTGGAAGAATGATGATCTGGGCTTGTTTAATTCATGGAAATGTTTACATTTCATTGACGAAAGTCTTTTTCCAGAGTTCAATTAGAGGCGATTAGCTTTTAAATTTGATACAAGAAATCCAACCTGACAGTTTTATTTTCTTGGGAACTTCTGGATGTCAAAGCAGAAAGCTGCATGACAAGTTAAAACATGCTCATGCACTTTGTTAGAGGTCTGTTATTACAACATTATTACAATGTTTCCAACACTGAACTATAACTTTCTGATGATCACATAATAATGTCTGTTTACATTAAGCAAAAACAAATGTATGGAAGTGCTGAACATTCAGAAAAGAAATTACCCTCTTATCAGTTCTGAAATATAAACAACTTGATGAACTAGAACATTTTTCTGAGCTAAATTAGGATTATAGCAGGATTATATAAGTGGGAGTTGTTGATAAACAGCTGACAGTGACGTCTACCAGGGTGTTATTTTCCATCACATGAACAATTGTTTCTGTTTCTGTTTCATTTACTTTCATAAATTACAGATTTCGCCTCAATAAATAACTTTAAATTTGAAACAGTTTTCTCATACCTGCCTGGTGAAAACAGTACAGCTAGGACTAGAACACAGTGCCGAGATTTTTATGGAATACAGCTGATAAGGTGAATTTCTTGGAACCCAGTGAACAGCTGTTAATCTGTGTCATTGTGGGCAGTCTGACTCTTTTTAATGATTCAACTGTTTCGCTTTCTGTACTGTAAAGTACTCTCTTATTCTGTGTTTTCATAAAAGTATTATCATTAGTAGTATTATTATGTTCATCTATTCATTTGCTCATATTCATAGTTCTTTTTTTTTCATGCATGTATTTATTTATCATGTCTTCTCATTTTCTTTACCGAGCCAGCTCTTAGATTCTGTTCGTTTACAAATGCACATTCCATTACGTGGAATATGACATCGGGGGATTCCCACTTCACTTTTACAATTTAAACTCAACTTCCTGATTCCCGGTAAAACACAACAGTGAACAACAGCAGAAGCACCGTGAATGAGAAAAGTGTGAAGTTTGATTCTCTCAGGACTCAAAAATGGCAAAACAAGGTGAGTAAATAAGTACGTTTTTATGAGCTTGTTTTTGTCGACGTCGTTTTTCAAATCCTGGATCTCAACTTTTCTCATTTGTTTTGTGAAGTTTGTTCTGTAGAATTTGATACCGCTGTTCATCTCTGCGCACTCGAGCTTCGACAAGTTGGAGACCAGCTGTATTGGAGATATAAACTCCTGGAAATACTGATCAAGAACTACAAGAACGTCTGTCAGACAACATGAGACTGAACTGAAGTCAGTTATAAAGAATCACGGATATGGAAAACACCAACACAAAGACGTCTTGGATGTGGATTCATCAGCGACAGAGGTGTCACTGAAGATGGAAACAGCTCAGACTGGTGGTCTGGACTCGGACTCTGGTCTCAGACTTAGACCAGTGTGTCAAATACATGTACAGTATGGGAGCCTGTTGATGGTTATCCTACTGGAGCTGATATTAGGCATGTTGTGCCTGCACGTTATCTTTTCTGGGCTTGGTCATGAGATTATTATTTCTAATAAGTTAATTTAAGATATTTAAATTATCTCTGAATCTTCTCAAAACTGTTGAAGATTGCTGTGAGAGTTTTATGGATGCTAACAAAAGTTTTACAGTCAGTTATTTATATTTGCTGCCTGGTCATTAGGATGCAGCCATCAATCATTTTGTTTACAAATATCCACAAATAATGCATTATTAATGGATTTATTTATTTTTGAATAAACATAACATGTAAATGTAGATATTTACCTTTGTGTCTTATTCAGTGTGATGTGGGAGTTAACCGGACTGTGTCATCACTACCTGTTTAGATTGTGTGGGGCTGCCAGAAGTAATATATACTGTTGAACAGCATTTCATGTATTTATTCAAATTAAATTATTCTACTGCTAGAATGAGTTGTTAAGAATTATTATTACTGTTTGTTTTATAAATTCAATCATGACTTGATTTTTGAGGAGCTGAAGTTCACGTCCCAGTCAAAGGAAGGATTCATGTTTCTTACATTATTGTTGATGGCCAAATTTACCTCCTGACACCCTGAATACTCACAGGAGGACTTCATATTTTGGCTTTTCTGCACAATGCAATTTATTTTTTGTAACTTTGATTTGATTATTTTATTTTTAAAGGGAAACATACATTGTCAAAAGCAGAACAATTGTTGTCCAATCGTTGAAGATTACCTAGACGGTGGAGTAAATGAGCTTGTGTATGGAAATATTCCATTTCATTTTGGCACAATGTCTGTGGAGCATCAACCTAATGATTCAGAAGAATATTCACTGGATTCACAGATGACGTTTGAATTTTAGACTAATTGAGACCTTCTGATCTCAAATAACTAAGAACATTTTGATATGCAAAGATAAAATGATGTCCGCTCACGGGGACCTAAAATATAACTACACTCATCAGAATTATCCGTTCATTCGTATCAGGTGCAGAAAGTTGAGGAGCTTAAATAACATGAATGAAAGTGACTTAAACCTTTGAGCCTGACAAGTCTGCCCCCAAGTGGTTGGTTAGGAGCAGCACACCATAATGCACAAACATGCTTCTGGGTAGCACCACTATGCTCAGACACTTCATCTATAAGCTAAACTATGATAAAGACTTAATTGATATTTATCAGTATGGTTATAAAATTAACAATAATAAAACATTTGTACTTCACTTGTCATAACTAAATCCCAAAGTTCTTCACAAAAGGAAAAAAAAATTTCAATTTTTGGATGTTCACAATTATTCTCTGAAAAAATATCCCACATTGCAAAAGATTTTAGGGTCTCCTCCCAGTGAGATGAGCCAAGAAATCCCCCGTAGGGAGGCGTCCAGATTCCTAAACCATCTCAGCTGTCTCCTTTTGATAGAAATCTTCTAGTTCGAGCTCCTTCAGGGTAACAAAGCTCCTCATCTTATCTATAAGGCCACTCTACAGAGGAATCTCATTTCAGCTGCTTGTATGAGGGATCTTGTTCTTTTAGTCAGGATCCAGATCTCATGATCATAGAAGAGGGTCAGAACATACAGACCAAGAGCTTTGACTTCACGCTGAGCTCCTTCACGACAACAGACTGAAGCAGCTCCCTCATCACAGAGGATGAAGCTCCAGTTTGTTGGTCCATCTGAGGCAAAGACTCACCGCCAACCTTAAGGGAGTCTTCCACCTTTTCCCAGTTGAGAACTAAGATCTCAGATTTTAAGGAGCTGACTGTCCTCCAGGCTGCTTCACACTCAGCTGTGAACCGCCTCAGAGCACACTGAAAGTCATGGCTTGAAGATGCCAATAGAACCACATCATCTGCAGAAAGCAGCGATGAGATCCTGCAAGGAGAGCCAATGGGCCAGAGACCCTGCACCCCCACAGCACCCCTCCATAAGTGCCTCAGCGGACCCGGTCATAAGACTTCTCCAAGTCCACAAAAAAAACATGTGGACTGTGACCCCCTCAGCAACTCCATGAGGGTAAAGATCTGGTCCGCAGTTCCAAGGTGAAAGCCACACTGCTCCTCCTGAAACAGCTTCCAAACTCAGACATTTTTCACTTCACTTAATTAAAAAAAAAATTTATGATTAAGAATAAGATTTATGTGTTACTTCCTTCCCTTTTGTTATTAACAATTTGATTATAATACTGGAGAATTTGTCTAAAAACAGTTTCCTGGGATTTAAAAGGATGTGAAAAATCCAGAGTTCAGATGTGGCGCTTGTCTGTAAATGAATGTGAACAAACTCATCAGACTAAAAACCTGATGCATTTCATGCTTTACAACCAAATAATAAACTTTACACAAAAGAGGATTACTATTAACTAAATTATCAAATAAAAACAGCAGCAAAACAGTGTAAATTCAGGCACTTAAAGGATCCTTACTTTATTTGTGTGGTAATACAAAAAGCATACAGAATTATAGAGAACAGGAGAGTAGATCCCTTTCATTGAATTCCATTAGCTCGTACACGTAAAATGACTAATAATTACATACAAGTCTTTTCTCTGTCGCTACATCTGTTAAGCACCCGGCCCTCCACCAATAGCATGCATGGTCTCCTTGCTGTAAACGGCTCGGAACAGTTCGTCATACCCTTCGGTATGTTGTTCGTCAAAATAAAACTAATATTTAAAAAGTATGCAATCAAAACAGAAATGTGATCAATGAAAACATCACCGTATGAATTTTTAATTGTGAAAATAAAGTTAATCTGACAAGGAATAAATCATGTTGGGAGTTAGTTTTTTGTTCCGGCTGACTGCATGTCGTTTACATCTGGATTCGTTTGGGCCCAAGTAACCACCGTATCATCTCTATAATAGTTCAACAAGCTCATAACATTTTTGCCTTTTCTGTTTGACAAAATTAGCATGTGATCCTAGACGAAAAACAAAACAAAAATAAGAAAGATACATAAATTGTAAAATAGTAAAGGGCGAGTTCACCCAGCTTACACATCTCATCACTTCAGATGTTGAATGCTGGTAAATTCCAGTGACATGCAGGTTTCATGAACATGATTTACTCCATAAACGGAAAACTTCTACAGTTGGGCCTTTTAGATGAGTCACATGATAAACTCATGCATGAAATCAGGCCTCTGCATCTTCTAACGCCGATAATGATCCTAAACAAAAAAAAAAAATATTCCACACTAACAAAATCTGAATGACTAGAAACCACAAGTATCAAGTGAGGAAATGTAATTTTTATATAAAACAAAAAAATTACCAAGCTGGAACCACCCTGTCTGACCAAACGTTCCCAGTCTATTTAAGTGAGCAGCCAGTAATGATCAGAGTTTATCTTGATTGGTTGATTTTAATTCTACCCAAATCTCTGTACCATAATTTATATTTTAAAAGCAAGCAGAAGCTTTTTGAATTTGATCAATGGAATGATTTTAACATGCTCACAGAGCTCAGGGGCTGTTAAATAAATGGGATTTTTATTTTTTAATCATGGTTGCCAAGGTCTATAGTTTCCACATTTTGCCCTGTAAAATCCCAACAAACAACCCAATCTACAAGCGTAACAACTGTATAGATTAGGTGATAAATGCAAAGCGTCAACTAGCAACATAAATAGCGATGGAAGACAAGCCATGTTCTATAAACACAGAACAGACCCCTCAAAAATGACAAAGAGCTTTTTAATTATCAAAAATTGTTTTTTTCCATTTACGTCACTAAGGAAATTATTATCCAACTTTTTTTTTTTTAATGTATGGGAACTTAAATCAGGTGTTGATCCTAGCTTTCTTCCTCGAGCGCAAATGTAATGAGGAAGGAAGGACCATTTAAAGAGAAGAATCAGTAAAACATTCATGTAGTCTGTCCTAACAGTAACTGTGAGCATTAACTCCCAACATGGTGGGAATGAGCTGGTGGAGGCAGGAGATATCCACGAGTGCAAAGACCGTCAAAAAGCATCTGATTTGTTATCTTTTATCCTTGAATTAGTACGTGTAAAATAACAGAACCTAGATTTCAGACTGTGACCAGATTGCAAAGCAATGCAGAGGATTTTATTTCTATATATTTTTTCAGAACTGAATCTTGGCCCCAGTAAATATCTTCATATTCACCATTGCTGCCACGTTCTCAACGCCACGATGTTGACTAATAGGAATTTAGTTTGTAGTGTTGATGTGCTAAAATATATCCACGTTGGCAGATAACTTACCTCAGTTATGTTACTGCAGTCGCCTTTCATTCTGAGAATGTTCCATCCAATCAACTGTTACTTGATGAAGCCCACCGCTAATCAGACTGCACTGCGTTAATATGGACTACCAACAAAAATGCCATCCAGAGTAGATGTATAAACAGGCTCCTCAACCAAAACAGATTGTCTCATTAAATTGAAGTCTGTCTCATTAAGTCCTTCAACCAATTAAATAACACAGACCCTAGCCAGATCTTTCAGTCCAACCAGTCCGGTGTTTTCATTTCGTGAACGCAGCCACTACAGCCCACATTAGTTCATTGGCGTTGGGCTTCATGCTCTCCTTCTCAGGCTCCAGTTCCAGCAGGGTGTGGAGTCTCTTCATGGCCAGGTCATACTGATCGTCTTGGAGTGGAGCGAAGGCGTTCTCCAGAACGTCTGATGAATGAGCCAGGAGGATCAGGGACAGGACTCGCTTGTCCATGCGATGGGGATCATTGACCCACTTCTCCAAAACAGAGTCTTGGACCTTCTTGACAAGGCGCTGCGTGGATAAAAACAAACATGTGTTATATCTAGAGTCATAACGGGGGAGGGGGGTACATACGGTATGGTCCACAGCCTTCTGAATGAAGATGACCATTTTTAAAAAACGACTAACGTCAAAGTGTGTGATCATTTACATAATAACATGTTACTGAACCTGCTGTTCTGAGTAACTTTACCACTTTGTTGTCTGTCAGCGAGTCAGACGTTTGTGGACTGAACTGCAAACCATATACTTAGGGGACAACCGCCTCCATCACATAAAGCTCAGTCCATCACTTATCAGGCTTTCTGAGACTAAACGTATCAGTGAGATCTAAGTAAGTAAATATTTGTTAAAGAGGCCATTTTTTAGGTTTCTGTTGAATATTTTAGCTCCACAGGTGTTCTTACCTTCATAGTGGGTGTGAAAACACCACAACAACTTATCTTTTAGTTTTTATCTCTCAAACTACGCAGGTGGTGATAAAACCCGAGTTCGAACGGCCTGTATTTGTTTCGCAACTCCTTTGCTCATAAGTATTCATCAGCTCCCGCAGTTGAAATCACACCTAACATGCTGCTGGCTAAAAACTGTAGCATAAGATGTATGAAACAGGAAGCGACTCAGTGCGCTGTTGTGGAAACAGTATACCTTGCTCTCATAGGCTAGTTTCTTTGCCAATCTGAGTCCAGCAAATTTGCATACTGAATATTAATGAGTTGGAGCCGAAACCAGCTGAATCTTCACGCAGACAGATTGAAAGGTCTGTTAATCAGTGTTTCCTGACGTTTTTTAGATATATAATGTTTCATATTACTGGTTAATACTTCAAAAATAATCACAAAGTCATGAAATTTGTGTGAAATGGCCTCTTTAAAACATTAAACTCCAGATTTGATCTGAAGGAGGAAAAAAATGTCCACATGACCAAAAAAATGCATGTTTATGTCATTTATATTAATGTGATCTACAACTTGATTTAGTCATTTTTTCATTTTTATTCTTTTTCCACTCACGTTTTTAGAAAACTGAACCAGGCAGAGTCTGGGTATCTGTCTTTTTCAGACTTACAATAAAACAATGTTCCTAATTTTTAAGAATGACAACATAAACTGTCTCTGTGTAACAAATAATTTCATTTTCAATGAAAACTAGCTGAAGCTGATTTAAACCCATTACAATAAGCTTTTTATTACCACCAATATTATTATATTTATTATATAAATATTATATATATTTATTATATTATATTTCATCTCTTAAAAATCTTTAACCAAGCCTGTGGTTTAGAAAAAAAGTACATGTAAGGCAGGGTCTTTATAAGGAAACTGGTTTCTAGAGTGAAGGACTGCACCTATATGGAGAAAGTGAGTGTACATAGGGAGTGTGTGTCGTGGTAATATTTGAGGATTGAGGATTAGAACATGTTGGCGATCTCCCAAAGAGATCATAATATCATATGGGACCCATTATATCCATCAATGCACCGCAAAACTAAACAAGGTGATTAAAATTTGTTGAGAAATGGTGTTTGGCCTAAATGTTCTTTTCAGAGCCATGTTTTAAACAGTAGTCTGGTTTCACTATGCAGTAATTGGATTTCTCACAAATCATAGTGAATAATCGCCATAAAACTGTTTAAAAAAAACAAAGATTTCATAAGAAAACTATGCAAGATTGTGATATTGCCCAATTCTAAGAGTATGACTGGGTTTTCCCTCAACTCTGGATGCATTAAAGGGGTTATGACATCAAAATGCACTTTTTTGAGTTTTTTGGGGTATATCATGATGTGTTGTGCACTGATGAGGCCGTGTGAACGTCCAAAGCGAGTATCAAAGTTCCCGTTTGTGGGCGGTCCGCTTTGTTTCTTATTTAAAAAACGGTTCAATCGGAAAGCACCATTTTTTCCTACGTGGCATTTCATCCTACGTATTTCATAGCGTCCAATAAAAGTGCACAGTGAAGTAAACAGTCCAACCCCCCACCCCACCCCCAGCCCATACACCGTTAGCTGCGTTGCGCTAGCTTGTGCTGCTGCTCTTGAGAAGGGATGGCTACGCAAACGGGGACCTGTTGTGTCCAAGGATGCTCAACCCATGCTGGAAGTTTCCACTCACTCCCGAAGGATGAAAAAACAAGAGAAGAGTGGCTGAAGTTCATTTATGGAGAAGTGCCACGCAGTTATAACCTCAATTAGAAAGTATGTTCAGCTCACTTCACGGAGGACTGCTTCCATAACTTGGGGGAATTCAAGTTGGGATTGTCAAAGAAACTGATTTTAATTAAAAATTCTTTACCAACCCTGAAGGAGGCGACCACATCGTCAATACCTGTAAGTTTATTTATTTAATAAAATGCTGCCTTGCCTGATAAACGTTTGTTCGTGGTCTGAAGAGTTCATGATGCTAGCATGTGATAGCCGCTCTAGCAACAATGTCCGTGAGCAACAGGTTTATCATACCATATTGTGAATCTATTTTCATTGATAACATCTGACAGCACTGTTTATTCGCTCATGTGATTAGTTGAGTTTTATGTGTTCACCCCTCCGTCTTCCTCAGAAGACGTTTCAGGCTCGAACATACGGTTGTAAACGTCCACTCGCCGTGTTACTGGACTGTTGACGGAGCCGAGAAGAAAGGCTTGCTGCGGGCAATGGTTGTAGCCAATCAGAGCGAAGTCAGCCAGGGAGACCCACATATCATTAACGAAAGGAACCGTGTTGCTGAGAAGAGGATTCTGACCTGCCCGTACACCCCCGCCGTGTTAGTTTTTTAATCAAATTCTTTTGTGAGTTGACATATGCTGGCATATCTACTACATGAAATAGCTTTACGCCAGTTTAAACAGTGATGTCATCACACCTTTAAAGTAAAGTTGTGAACTTCATAAGACATACATTATGTCATAAATCTGTTCTGTACTTTGTTCTTCATAATAATGTGTGTAAATCTGTAGCTCATAAAAGAAAAGGACAACTTTATAAACAACTCAATATCCCAGTGAGAAGATTCTATATATTATGTCTGTGCTGAGCTATAATGTTAAATTTATACAGTGATTTTTAAACACATTAATAGTGGATAAAGTATCTAATATAGTAGACATATTTGTCATAATTAATATTTGCCCGTTTTCATAAAAAATAAACTGTTTATTCATTCAGTCTGGATGTCCTTCCATTCAAAGCAGAAGAAAATTTAATAAATTCAGGCAGCTGATAAACTTGATATATTGGGGAGTGTGAATACCCAAACAGCATTATTGTGCTTGTTTACGCAGTAGATTAAAAACAAGGTCAAATTTACACTCATAGATAAAAAATAAGTAATTTTACTTTGTCCCAGTAGCATTGATAATGTATGAAGCCACTTAAACAAAACCTGCTCTACTTGTCTCCACCAGAGCTTCCAGCTGATCAGTGTGAGTCACAAATGACGTGTCCCGTATTGTTTCAGATCAAATAACATTAAAACATAGTATTACTGGCATGAATAGAAATTAATCCATAAATCAGAAATCCAAGATGAGATACTTTATCATATCATTATGTGTGAAGAAGTGGAACCTGTTGAAAATTAAACTGGAGGAGTGACGGAAACGCAGTAAAACTGGTGCATCATACCTGCTTGATGGTGTTGTTAGTGAGTGGATGTGTGGTCATGTCAAAAAGCAGGAAGTTCTGCTTCTCTGTGGTGAGGACACCCTTCTCCACCAGGTTCTTGGCCAGACGCTCCCTGACATTCCTCAGCTGGTAATGCAGCTTCAGTGGATTCCAAGTCTCTCCTAAAAGTCAAACCCCAAACCCACTTTTAGATTCCACACAATAACTAATGTAGAACTTATAACAACAAACAAAAAAGATATTAGAGTAAATCTGCTTAACGTATTCAAATAAAACACGTTATCATCTCCAGTCTGAACAGACGACTACAAAGTTTGGTTATTTAAATAGAGCTTATCTCACCGCTGAGCAGCTCTATCCAGCTCTGGACAGACTCTGGAGGTTGAGTTTCTTTAATATGCTTCAAAGCCTCGTCCAGCAGCACATCTCCTGTTGGAGCATCCGACTTGCAGATAACCTTTAAAAGACAAAAGGATATTTGTAACTTACCATATACCTGACTGTTAACATACGCTCACATTTTGTGCAAACAGGATTTACGAGAGGAGCAAGAAGTGCCTCAATAAGGAAAGGCCTTGAATACCACACACGCATATTTTTACAGGGAGGAAGTTGACCTGTTATACCATCTCTTTTGGTTAACAGGCAACATCATTTGGAGCTTTATCTAAAGATTTCTGACAGACCATGTTCAGACTGTAAGATTTGGTAATAAATATTCATCCTTTAAAGAGGTGAGTATCAGTGAGAGACAAAAATTCAAAGAAGAATCAATAGACGATAGATTTGCTGATATTCTTTTGACATTACAATCTTCAGAATTTTAAGGGAATTAAGAGAAAAAAATGATTCCCTGTGTTTAACTGACTTACTTTTACAAGCATTGTGGGTTTTTTGTTTTGTTTAAAAAGCAGCAATTTCTATTTAGCCAGTAAAAACTGTTTTCTGGGGTCTTTTCTGGTGTTGTACTGAAAAAAGCACCCCTGCTGAAAAAGGCACCTTGTCATGGGAAACTGACAAAGGGTCACGTGTCACTAGTCTGAGTTCCTAACAGGTGAGTCCCATCGGTGTGGCCATTGTCAGTTATTTAAACAAAAACGGGTAAATTTAGCCCCTCAGTCTGTCTCTAAATAAGACAAATGAACTTGAACTAACCCGGTTTTATCACTGAACATATCCGGGTGGTTCTCACCTTCCTACCAAGCAGGCTTCTCCTCCTCACACCGCAGGCCTCCAGCTGTATCCTCCCCTTGAGAGCCAGCTCTACAAGCATACAGCCGCGAAGACCGGAAGAAATACAGTCGTTCCAGAAGGACGTGTAGCCCTGAGATGAAGGAAACACAAGAAGAAGAAAACTTGTTTACTTAAGCTGACGTGTTGAGCGAGTTCAACATTTCCCGGTTGCAAAGTATCTCCCACCTGGCAAGTTTACAAGAAAACTCCCCAGTGTAAAGCAAACAAACGTCAGTGAGTTCAGGGTAACTGCTTTTATCCGGGAAAGCGATAACCGGCTGTTTTCAAGCAACGTACCGGACACGGTTATTAGGCACTTTGACACGTTGCACTTTCTCATCGTTAAGCAGAAACTACCGGACACACATTTGCTCACCTGACATAGTTGTACACATAATAAATATAATTAAGCTATCTATCGGTTGATTTAAATTGGTTTGTTGTGTTGTCATTTGGCTGGTGACGCAACGTAAACACCAAGCTAGATAATGTTAAATTAAACGAGCAATTACACAAACTCAACTCACCTCCCGATCCTTGAGGCCCAAAAGCAACACTTCTTCCATGAGTGTGAGTCTAGTTTCCTTCGAGTCGCCTTTATCGTCGTCTTCTTCTTCCCCGCGGCGAGCCTCGTCTTCCTCGGCGTCAGACTCTCTCTCCTTCTCGGCGGCGGCGGCGCTGCGAATGGCCTCTGTCCTCCGCTGGACGAGGCCCGAGGTTCTCTGCGTGAGAGAAGTCATAGCTGGGGCTACAGAACAATGAAATTCAAAGACAAGCGCCCACTTGAATAGAAGAGAAAGCCGTGCAGCATGTAAGACAAATTCAAAGATGAATAGGGCAGAAATGACGGGCCGATTAGGAAAAAACGGCCGATAACGTTAAGCTCGGTTTAAGGTTCCTGCAAAGACTCTGCCTACTTCCTGATCCAACATGGTGGCAATGACGTCGAACGTGGTTTGAGCGCACATATATGCAGAGCCGTGAACGCATCTCGAGTGTCTACTTCACTGTCATCGGTAATACTTTGTACTGTAAGTATCACATGATAGTCCTAAGAAACATGTTAGAACAATTTTTATTTTAAGTTTTATTAGTTGTACGTTTTTTTTTCTCGTCCTTGTAGTGGACTTTAGAACTGGTTTAAACTCTAGCAATAATTAAATGAAGAAAATGTACTGCACCTTTTTAAATCATTGTCAATGTCATTCCAAAATTTTACACCTATAAAAGAAACACACCTGTTCCTCTTAAATCATATCGGCTTTCTTTAATTTTAAACAGCTTCTGAATATTTTCACATAGTATGTTATTTTTTTGTTTTGTATATTATCTGTGCTATTTTGAATTCTACTATAGAATTTAAGAGCATTTAAATGAATATATAAATTGTTAGTTGACTCCCTAAAATTTGCATAATTTATAATTCTTATTGCTCTTTTTTGTCATTTAAAAATAGGCAGTGTTGTGGTTTTATAAGAGTTTCCCCAAATCACTACACAATAATTCATATATGGAATCAACAGAGAACAGTAAAGTGTGTATAATGAATTCTTATTCAGAATTTATTTAGTTTTGTGCAGAATACCAATGGTTTTTGACATTTTTGTTTTTACATAATTTATATGTGACTTCCAAGATCCATCCATCCATCCATCCATCCATCCATCCATCCATCCATCCATCCATCCATCCATCCATCCATCCATCCATCCATCCATCCATCCATCCATCCATCCATCCATCCATCCATCCATCCATCCATCCATCCATCCATCCATCCATCCATCCATCCATCCATC
>SSNP01000013.1:4911802-4957884 GCA_006937955.1 Pachypanchax playfairii | reverse complement strand
TTTCATTTCATTTCATTTCATTTCATTTCATTTCATTTCAATCCCAGGCTGCAGCAGGCTACATGTCAAAGTATCCTACTGAACCCTGGTACTGCCATTTGGGTGCTATACAAAATGGCTGCCCTCTGCTTCTCATGCATGGGTCAAATGCTGAGCAATAATTTCCCCAATCAATAAATTATCAATTAGTCAATTAACATCACACAGGAGGAGTCTGAGAAGCTTCCTAATCAGACTTATTTTGATGGGGAGAAGTAGTGGCTCTACTCTTAGCTCTCCCTAGATGACTGGCTTTAGGGACACAGTAGAAATACAATTTTTAAAAATGTATTTATTTAGGACAAAACCCAAACAAATCCATATTGTGGGGCTGTATGTCCCTAATATTAGTCTATTTGTGCAATGGTCCATGCATGTCTCTGAGTGTCATGTAGGTGCCTTTAGTAGGCGCCTGCTTGTTTCAAACATTCAAACATAAAAAAAAAAATACAAAAACTAAAACCCTCATACAAATTGTATGATGCATGATAATATGGTAAACCACTGTTAAGATCTTTGATCTGCATCCATTTGCATGGCGGTTTTCTGTGCTACCGTTTCATGACGTTTTGCTGAAAATTGTGGCTCAGCTTTGTTTAAGCTGAAATGGGCTGCGGCAAGAAATTAAGAAATAAGAACATATTTAAAGAAACATTTCAATATTTATTTGGATTATCCACTTTCTGCTTTCATGTGTGTAAAAAATAAAAAAGATACGTATAGGACTTCCAAGATGATTGTGATGATGAAAGAATTTGGCAATATGAAAATATGGCCAATGTATTTTTATGAAGATAAAGAATATACTGAATTATTAACTACTTAGCTAGAATGTCAGAATAGATTATAATATCACGGTTCAGAGATGTTCAGGATTAAAAAGAATTAAAAAAAAAGAATAAAAAAAAATTAAAAAAAAGAGGTTAAACATGTAATACAGGGTTTGAACACAAGATGGCAGACTGCATCAGAGAAAGAAGACCATCTCCTTGTCTTTATCTTTCTCACCTTTGGTAACTACATACTACTTAAGTTAGATGTTTGTTTTTGCATGAGTTTTATTTCTTACAACCATGAAACATATGTTTCTTTGTAGTGTAAATAAAACAGGATGCAATTGTTTGCTAATCTCATGAACATAGATTCTCACAATAGAATGTAAACAATATATAAGATATTGAAACTGAGACATTTTACCATTTCAGAGGAAATATTCGCTTATTTTGATAACAGCAACTTAACTAAAAAAGTTGGAATGGGGTGATGACCAGCTGCTGGAGTTTTATGAGAGGAATGTTGTCCCATTCTTTTCCAATGCAGGATTCTGTCTGCTCAACAGATTTTTAGTTTCATGTTGAATCAAATGTTCTCTAGTGATGAAAGTTCTGGTTTGCAGAAAGTTCAGTTTAGCACGTGGACTGTTCTCCTGCAAAGCCATACTGTAGTGATGGATGCAGTGTGTAGTTAAGTGTTGTCTTGCTGAAATATGCAACACCTTCCCTAATGCCAGGCAGACACTGTGCGATTTTAGAAATCTGACTGTCGGGGAAATGCTCCCACTGCACGACCGAGTTTGTCACTCGTACTCTATTTGACCCTACGACATGTGTACTCATACTTTAAGACTGCTGTCAGCCACGATTATTGACAACCACAACTACTTGTCGGCGTCAGTCAGTGTGGGATGGCACGATGTGCTCGAGTGTGTACAATGAAAAACAAAGGTTCCTAGTTCCTATGATAACCACAGCGTGCCTGACAACAAGATGGCGAGCAGGCAGAAAGTTGTTGCAGTTGTGTGCGCTGTCTTGTGCGCTGAAACTAAAAAAAAAAAAGAAAAGGATTTGGGTACGTGAATGGCTGAGGAGACGTGGTCGGTATGGGATGTCCATCCTTCATCAGGGGCTTGAGGTAACGTTAATGTTAAACTATATTGTTTTGCAGTAGCTATGATAGTTTCACGTTAGCATTAGCCAGCCAATGTTGCTCCACTGGTGTGTGCTGCGCAGGTGCGAACGTAGAATCGGGGTGTAACATCGCTCACACTGTACGAGCTACGGCGAAGATTGGTCGCAGCATTATCGTTAGAACGTAGCAGCAATTAATCCTTCCTCATGAGTGTTCTCACACTGTACGGCTTACGACCTCCCGACCCGACATCCCGACGCTACGATGTTTCCACGATGACGCAGCGTGGTCTGCGACGGCAAAATCGTGGCGAAATCCCCTTGAAATCGCACAGTGTCCGCCCGACATAAGAGAGACATCTAGATCGATTGGTTCATTTTAATTATGATTGACAAAAGGACAATTTTTGCTACATCAGCAACCTCACAACAATTAAAGCAATTCATAATAATCAAAACAACATATAAATACACAACTGTTTTTGTACTTTTCAGATTTGCCCACCCCATAGGCACTAATGTAACCCCATACCATCAGATTGCCAGGCTACTGTCTGTTGATAACAAGCTGATTGGTCCCTCTCCTATTTAGTTCACAAGACATGATGTCCCTGATTTCCAGAAAGAGTTTCCTGTGTTGTTGGATTGTGTTTACATTTGGCGTCTTCTTTCCGTGATGTATCTTGAACTGGTGTTTGTGGATCACATGGTGAACTGTGTTGAGAGACACTGATATCTGGTAGTGTTCTTGAGCCCATGCAGTGATGTGCAGTAGAGAATCACCTGTTTTTAATGCAGGTGTTTAATGTTTTTTTTTTCCTTTATGCAAAGAGATTCCTCCTGATTTTTTGAACTTTTGATCATTTATTGTAGATGGTAGGATCTTCAATCTTTACAGCTGAGAGACTCTGCTTCTCTGAAATGGTTCTGTTATACACAGTCATGTTACTGAGCTCTTACCAATTAACCTAATTGGTTGTCACATGTTCCTCCAGTTGTTTTTGAATTGTGACAATTACTTTTTGAGCCTTTTGTTGCTTCTGTTCTACTTTTTATGTTCTACAAAATGTTAAAATATCTTGTTTTAAATATCTGAGGTGTTGTCTGTGTTCTATTGCCAGCAAATTATGGATTTGTGAGACTTGTGAACCTTTATATTCTATTTTTATTGACATTTTAAAAATAATTCCAACTCTTTTGAAATTATGGTTGAATTTAAGAACTGGAGTTTCACCAGCAAGATTGCATACTGTAGGCTGCAGATACCAGATGTTAGTTATTATAACAGGGCTTTGTCATTTCCAGATGCTACTGCTGATGATTGTACAAATAAACTTCCAAATGTCATCCAGTGACCCATCTTCCTGTTTCATTTCCTGCTTGCCGATATTTTCCTCTTTCAGTAGGAGATCATTAGCAGGAATTGTGTACTACATGACCGTTATTATTGTTTCACACTGTTTCTCAGTGTTGCATTTGATTATGTTTTTTAAGATATATTTGCATGTTGTCGGTCTGAGAAATTTGCCTACAAAGCACGGAGCTCTGTCCTCCTGTGTGCTCCTCTAAAGGTATTCTTGTAAGATACCAGGCTGTCCTCTTTAAACAACCTCAGTTTGGAAAATGTATTTAGTTCTGATCAGAAGAATGAGAGGGTTGCACAGTGGTGCAGTGAGTAGCAATGTTGCCTGACAGTAAGAAGGTCCTGGGTTCAAAACCAGGCCCTTCTGCATGAAGTTTGCATGTTCTCCTCATGCATGTGTGGGTTTTCTCTCACAAGTTGAAGTTACTTGGCAAATCTAAGTTGTCGCTAGGTGTGAATGGTTGTTTGTCTATATGTCCTGTGATGGACTGGCGACCTGTCCAGGTGTAGCCCCACCTCTCGCCCAATGACAGCTGGAGAGAGACACCAGCTCCTCATGACCTTAAACAGAAAAAAGCAGGTACAGATAGCGAGTTATTGACAAAGAGATGAGCAAGTGGATAGGCCCTGTGAGACCAAGACTGCCATCTTTAAACTTTCAGTAACATGCTTGTCATCAAACTGATAAAGAACTGTAAAAAGCTGTAGTTTAGTTAACTTCCTAAACATTGAGAAACATCTTCTCCTTTTGATTTTAACTCTTTAAATCATGGACAAATTGACCTGAAAACAAGGTGTGTTTTGCAGGTTTTGGCATAATTAATGACAATAATTAATTGTAGGGCTGCACAGTGGCACAGCTGGTAGAGCTGTTGCCTTGCAGTGAGAAGGTCTTGGGTTCAAATCCAGGCTGGGGCCTTTCTGCATGGAGTTTGCATGTTCTTCCTGTGCATGTGTGGGTTTTCTCCAGGGACCCCAGTTTCCTCCCACAGTCCAAAAACATACAAGAGGTTAATTGGTGACTCTAAATTGTGACTGTGTGAGTGGTTTTTTGTCCATGTGTGGCCCTGTGATGGACTGGCGACCTGTCCAGGGTGTCCCCCGCCTCTCACCCAAAGACCCCTGGAGATCAGCACCAGCTCACTGCAACCCTGAAAAAAAAGGAAGAAGCAGGTTTAGATGATGGATGAATAATTAATTATATTAATGTTACTGAATTTAACCATTGTTGTAAAGACATATAGCCTCATTTCCCAATAATATGAGTTTTATCACTAAGATTGTTGTTTCATAAGAGCTCCCAAATAATTGTTGGTGAATGAACTCACACTGCTTTTTCTGTGCTCAAACCACAAGGTCTTAAACAGCCAGACAATGAGCCCAAAGTCTCTTAAGGTGGTGTTTTTATTACTTAATTACTTACTTAATTACTTAATTGCTGAGAGGTATGAGTCCACTATAACAAAAGCCGCTGATTGCATTTTATAGGCTCTCTATAATGTCTGCATGCAGTTTCTGCACATTACATGCAACAATATGATGCAGAGTAACAGGTCACACTACTTTATAGTTTAAATAACTGATTAACTGAACTGAGCTCCACCACTAACGAGCTAATTACAGCTCAGTATAAATAAATTATGTTGGAATCACACAGAGTGATTAAATACATTCTATATTACACATATTTATTATTTCTACCGAGAAAGGCAAAACCCAGTGAAAAAGCTGCAAAGTAACAAACAGTGTCTGCTTTTATGACATGAAAGAGTGGCTCTAAAAATTCTTTGGAGAGATCTTTCCCCAGGGCGTTTGGAAATATGCTCTGTGTAAACAATAATCCCGTCTACCGTCACAGCCAAGACAGTTGTTCAACTCTGACCATCTATGTAGATATTCTGCACACAGTCCAGGATGACAAGATGCACAACTGTTAGGAGATGAGCTCTCGTTGCAAAAAATCTGTTTATCATTACAGTGTACTTAAAACTGTCGAGTGGCAGATATTTGTCATTTGCATGATCACATGTTAGTAGATGATGATCAACAATCTACAATCCAGCTACCCCAAAAGGATCTGCAGTTCTAAACTGGATAGAAATGTATTTTGACGTAGCAGCTCATGATCTGCTGCTCCCACTGACACTGTTAATAAACCTCTGGTCCCTGCGAGGCCTGACAGAGATCTGTGGTTTCAGATGACATCTGTATTTTTCACTTTGTACATTTTGGCTCACTGATCTTGATATTCTGGTCCTGACACAGAGTCCAAATCACTCCCCAGGGCTTCACATGAAGCCTCACTCAGGTCCATATTGCAACCATTTCCTGTCTCTGGAGTGGGTAAAGGGGTGACCCTTAAAGACCCTCCCATATAGATGCACATGAATGCAGTCACATGCACATAAATGCTTGCTCATTTAAGACAACACACCCACAGTGAGAACTGGAAAAAAAAATCACTTACACTTGAATTGCAGCAAGTGAATTATAACATCCCTTACAGGAGAAAATAATGGCTGAAAAAATATAATTATATTTAATAGTCTGTAATACTGAAAAGCTTCCATATTTCTTAGACGGCTGAGAAAAAGCAGAGTCACAGTTTGGGGATCATGTGTGGATGACCTGAAAATAAATATCTATCAATTTACTTGCAGTTTGTTTCAGTAATAGGAAAGTAGAAAGTACAAGAGCCCCAGCAGTATGGGAGTAATTTAGGAATAAAAGGTCACATCTGCAAATTTGAATGATTCTGTTTCAATTTTCTAAGCTTGTGTGAGTAGCAAGTAAAACAGAAGCTCAAATGACATGATATGATGGTAGTTTCAAGGACATACAGGCTCACGGGCCTACAATATAAAATGATATAGAAATGAATCGATAGTGAAAGAATAATGAGGTGAAAGAGTTGAAATTTCGGATATAAATATGTTGGGTTGAATGGTCTGCTCCAAGTCTGCACAATTGCAGGAAGTGCTTTGCTTTTTGCCTCATTCACAGTGACATGAACAATAAAGATAACAGTGAGGTAGTAGATTGCAGCACAGCAGAGGCTTAAATCCTTGGATTAAAAGTCGTGTATTTCAGACGGAGGACGTTTTTTCCTGCATTGTGCAGAATAAAGTTGTTGTTTTTTGATGAGCAAAAAACAGAAAATATCAAAACCTAGAGTTTTTTACTTTAATACCTTTCCCCTAATCGAATTTTAGCATGAATGAGAAGTAAAGTTTAAAATCTTTTTTAGTGTCTACAGCTTCAAGGAGGTTTTCAGTGAGCTCAGAGTTTAGTTATGTGTTTCACAAACTTATCTTGTGTCTAACTATCAGTCCCGGGAGCAGTAAAAGTTTTTCCCTCCAAAAAAAAAGAGACTATACATCATTATTTCATCACAAAGCAGCAGTCAGACTGTTTAACGGGCACAACAGAACATGCAGAAGCTGAAGAACATAATTCTTCCAGCGCTAACTAGCCGATTATTGTTGGTCTAAATACTAAAATATGTTCCAAATCTAGAATCATATAGGCAATAGAATATTTATTTAATTGAAGAAAAAAAAGTTTCTGCAGTATCTTTAACTGATTTAAAAGGAAATTGCAAAACATTTCATTTAGTTTCACTTCAATCTGACTAACTGTTTGAGTGAACACAAGACTGTGATCTCAGGTTCTGTGTGATCCTCCCTTCCCCTGCGCTGCTTACTCAATTTCTGCAGGAAGCCTTAACAATAGAGAACTGCCTGAGCTCTTAAAACTAAGATAAAACACACACACTCACACATAAATGTGCAGAGTGAATACATGATTTGGACTCATTTATTCACACTCTGCATAGAGAAAGTCAACATGGAGCCACCCATTTACATTAAATAGAAACTTTGATTGTTTGTTTGATAAAAACATTGAGGAGATGTATGTGGGTCGTTCATGTTTCTCATTAGAAGTGTCAGGATAAAGCTGATGAATAAGCAACACAGCTGACCTCATCATATGGTTTATTTACCCAACAGAAATGACAGAGTGACTCAAGGAAACCCTGCCCAGTTTAAGGCAAAATGACCAGCGTGTGAGTGAAACAGAATATGTTCCTGGAGCATTTCCATAGAGGTTAGCAGTCCTGTGATGAAATGCTTCATTGCAAAAAAAAAAGACAAAAAGTTTTTTAAAATTTATTTAATGCATAGTACATTGGATTTAACAACCTGCAAGTTGTTATGTGTTATAACAATTTGTTGAACTGAACCCAAATGTAGACAAAGTTTTAGAAAAAGGCTAGTAAAAATACATAAAGTCAAAAAGCAAAAAAAAAAAAAAAAAAACACAAAAGAAAAGAAAAGGAAAAAACACCCCCAAAAAGTAGGGGTGTAACGGTACACAAAAATCTCGGTTCGGTACGCATCTCGGTTTTGAGTTCACGAATCGGTTCATTTTCTGTACAGTAAGTGGAAAAAAACAAACAAACCATAATTGCTTTTTTTTAAAAATTTTCAACTTTTGCAAACAACGGTTTATATATTTTCTTATAAAAATGAAACATTAAAAAACAAGAAAACATATACAAATAGAAATAAAAAATGGAATACTGCTTATACTGCTAATGCTGCTGGATAAAGGAGGGTGTTCAAGCTCCGGCTTGTTTACATCAACCATGACGTCTGTTAGAGAAAAAAAAATCTCATGTGGGAATCCGGTGCTGACAACAAACTTCCAGTCCGCGCAAAACAAGCCTGTTAACTAGCTGTAATCGGATCGGTGAACATCTGTATCATACCAACAGCCCAGTACCAAAACGGTTCGCATGAGTGCGTGTTCTGTTACACCATTCTGCTCATGTATTTACTTCAATGTGTTTGTGCATCTTACTTCCACTGCGCTTAATATTACACTAAAAATAAATGTATGAAAAAAAATGAACCGAAACGGTACGCAAGTGGACCAAACCGAACGGGACAAACTGTGAGCAGTATTTTGAACTGTTGTTTTGTGCATATGCACAGAAAACAGTAGCTACGTTTACATGGGCACATTTAATCGGAATACACGCCCAATCGGAAAAAAAATACGTAATGTAAACATGTCAGTCAGAATGTTTTGATCCGATGCAGCCTGATCAGAATGAAATTTACTTCCGATCGAGGGCGGTGGTTTTGTCCGATCTTCATTCGGATAGACGTGCATGTACACACCCATTCGGAAAGAAAGGGTGAAAAAAGCCCAATGCGCATGCGTACAACCTCAGCGTGACGTCTTTCCGCTTTCGCAGACCCAAGTAAAAAACATAGCAGGAAGTAAACAGAAGTGGTCTGCTGGCGCAGTCATCCTGTCATCCTGCTCTCCTCTCCTGTGGCGGAGGAGCAGTAGCAATATGTATTCAGCCTCTAGCTTGGTTAATGCGACCAGTAAAAACCCAAACATAAAGGTAATCACCCGCAGAGGGTCCATATTGGGGAAAACGTGAGTCAGATCGAGCACACGATGGGACGGGAAAGACGCACAAAAAGGATGGAGTTTGTTTGTTTTTTTTTTCCCCTGGAAAGACAACTCGCTGTGCGCATGCTCAACTCATTTAACCTGATTGAGTGCTTGGTGCATGTGTACTCATGACATGATCAGATCATTTCAGTTAGTGTCCATGTGAACATGGATTTGGGAATTTCGACTGACCAAGATTTTAATCAGATTGGGGAAATTTGGCGCATGTAAACGTAGCTAGTGAGAGCCTACCCATATGCAACTCCCATCCAACTGATACCTCACCCCCTTTAGAAGTAGATAATCCCCTTTCCAACAGTTGGGTTCCAGAGCCTAAGCAGTGAGTAGAGGTAAATAACCTGTTTTTTGTAAAGCGCTTTTCTAGTTTTACTGACCACTTAACGTGCTTTTACACCACAAGTTACATTCACCCATTCACACACACTCACACCCCGATTTGCAAATTGTGGTGCTACATAGGGATCAATGTCTTGCCCAAGGACACTTTTACATGTGGAGGAGGAAGCCAGGATCAAACCACCAACCTTCTAATTGGAAGAAAACTGTTCTTCCTCCTGAGCCACAGATGCACAACTATATTTAGTTGGAACCTTTCACTCACCAGTTCTGGCTCCTTTCCCATCAGTGAGGTGACATTCCACGTTCATTATATGTTGCTGGGGAAATACACACCTAGGCAGTCACCTTTGCCTGCCACTCGGCTCTCAATGCAACTGACCTTGATTTTCCTCCACACAGGTGGTGGGTTCACATGAAGGTGGCTTCCTGTAGCCTTGTTGGGCTCATCCCAGTCAAGCCCCAAGGAGCCTAGACTCGATTACAAGGCCCCTACTCCAGGTGAGCCCTCCACAGGCCTGGCTCCAGGGGGGTACCCTGTCCTCCTTGTTCCAGACAAGGTTATCTATCTGTTGTTTCTGAGTCTCATAAAGGTATTTGATCCGCTCTTGGTCTGACCCCTCACCTTAGGCCAATTTGCCATGGAAGACCTTACCAGAGGTCTATGCCCCAGATAGCATAGCCCCCAGGTGGGTGTACTCAAACCTCTCCACCACATTAAGGTGGCGATTCAGTATAAAGAAATCATCAGTTTTCTAAACACTCCTGATCTGTGAGGAGAAGTTTGAAGGGACAGTTCTGAGTCTTTCAACAGCAAAGTGGTGTAAAACACCCACCAAAGATTACTAATAGATATTTTGGATATGATCAAGTTAAAAAACAAAATACCATAAATAAAACATTAAAATAAAACAATGGGCCAAAAATGGCTGTAAAGTTTACCAAATAATTCAGCAGATTTAGCTAATAATTCCCATTCCAAAATATATTTTTACAAAAGTAAGCTAAAGCTTCGCAGATGACACTTAGATGATTCTAAACCCCAAAATGAGATAATAAGAGTAAAAACACCCTGATTTACCACAAATTTAGGCAGCAAGTAATTCTGTCCAGATGAATTTTTACTCTGTTCTCCACCACTTCCTCTCTCTCTTTAGTTGTGGTCAAAGGCCGAACAATGTTCACCCCAAAACATAAGATACGGTGAACATGATGAGGGGCCTTAAAGACTTCATGATCTCAGTCATCATCTGGTTGCACAGTGGGAGGTCAAGCATAGCAGGGTCAAACACATACTTACACACTCACCTTCACTCCACATAGACAATATTACCACTGAGTGGTATGAATCTACCTGAGGAGATTCGACCCCTAGAGGGGTTAAACTGGATCACTTGTGCACTTTGAATTCACCATAGCAAACTTTTCATTCTGATCAGAGGCAAGTATGTAGATAAACTAGCTTTCTCACAACCATGACATCCAAATTCATCAACAAAAAACTGGCAGCTAATAAAGTTTCAGCTTCCTGGACATTTGTTTTACTGTGTGTTCTCAGACTGTCACTCAATCTCCAGTTCACTGTTACCTTTTTGCTACATGGAGTATCGAGTTACAGATGTCGGAGTACTTTGAATTTACTCAGTGTTCACCTTTGTATTTTATGTCGGCCAACTTGTAAACATCTGTCTGCTTCTATGAGTAGCCTCTCATCAGAGTGTGTTGCTCAAGAGTGTTTGGAGAAGAGTGGTCGGCAAGTCTTTCTCCATCATTTGTGTCTCAGAAACACTAAAACAGCCTCTATAAAATCTGGAAACGTATGAGTCAATAATAATCATTATCAGTAAATGTGTGAATTTAGTCAGTTAAGCCTTAAGTGATAAAAACAATGGTGAAAGGATGTTTTAAATGTTCAAATGTGTACATCTAAATTCATTAATGTGTTTTTTATTTGTTCACCATTCCCACTTTCTTCTTAGACAGACATGTCAAGATAAATAGTTATTGTTAGACATAATACACACACAAAAACCCATCTAAACCAAATTTTATAAATGAATTCCATTTCAAATATGTAACATAAAATCTTTGTTTTTAAACTCTATCTCAAGTGGGCGGCTGCAGAACTACCGTCGCTCTAAATATCAGGACATCCACACACAGAACTTTCATTAGTGAAATTGTGAACATGACTTTTGGAATCCCCTCCCTCCCATGTTGCCCTGCCCTCATGTCAGATGTCACATGCCAAGAAATGCCTGCAGAACATGATACCCTTCACTTAAAATGGCTGTGTTGCATGGCATGAATGTAAAACAACTGCGTATTTACACACATGTCCACATGTGTGCATTCATTTCATTCTGCTGAAACAGATGTGCTAGTTTATAAAAGAAAAGTGAACTTATTGTTTGTGTCTGCCAAAGGAGACGTGTAACTCAACACAAAGACAGGAAGCAAAATGGAACAGAATGCACACAAAAAGGGTAAAATAAATAAAATAAAAATAAAAATAAAAATAAAAATAAAATAAAATAAAATAAAATAAAATAAAATAAAATAAAATAAAATAAAATAAAATAAAATAAAATAAAATAAAATAAAATAAAATAAAATAAAATAAAATAAAATATAATTTGAGAGCTAAGAAACAAAAATAACAATAAAACAAAAGCAGGAAATCATCCTGTAAACCAGTCCTTTTTAAAGAGGTCATGACCCCCTTGTTGATTTTGAAACTGCAAGTTTGGGATCTTGAGAGGATTTTTGTAAAGTCAGTCAGTCTTTGTCTTTACCTGATTATTCCTGTTCAGGGGATTTTTTTCAAAGTAAAATGTAAATTTGACAACCAATTCTAATAACATTTTTGTCATAGCACAAGATAAAAAGTGCAGAATTGAAAGTCATTATAATGAATAGAAGTAATGTAAATGTTGTGTAGATAAAGATAAGAAGTGACACCAAAGATAATTTTGTTGACATCACTGTTAATTTGTGGGTTGAAACACTCCTGAAAACCATGACGAAACAAACACAGCTCAGGCTTTAGTCCTTGCAGGGTTGAATGTTGGAGTAGAACTGCCTGCTGGGACCAACTGTTCATTCTTCTAAAACAATCCAATGAAGCCTCAGCAAACTTCCTGTATACACACCAGGGTCTGGAACATGCTGATGGAAATCGTATTCCTGTCATTGTCAGACAGATAATATTATAGAACAACCACAAAACGACACAGAAACACAAGAATTTTCAGCTGTGGATCCAGTTTCCATAACAATCTTTTCAAAAGAGCCTGAAAAGAAAAGATGTGAGCAGCTCTCAGTGTCTCTGTGAGCTTACATGTATGACATCTCACCAATAAAACATACGTGATGACTATTTACAAATATCCAACAGAAATGACATTTTTCAAACCTTTTTGGGTTATTTTATGGTTGAAAAACCCTAAAATTCATCACCTGACAGAGAGGAGTGGTTAAACTCCGTATGAGTGTATAGTGTGAATAAAGCTGTTAAATCAGTTCATGTGAGTGAGTGAATCATTCACCCATTCGGTGGTGATAAACTACACACATGTTGTAGCTACAGCTGTCCTGGGACACACGATGACAGAGGTGAGGCTGCCTGGAACCACTGACCACCATCAAACAGGCAGGACAACAAAATAATCCTTCTGGACAGAGGGGGAACTGAACCAGGCGACCTGCTCTACCACCTGAGCTACTTTTAATTTAGATACATTAAAGAGGCCCTTCCATTAAAAACAGTTTTTCTGAGGTTTCTGTTGAATATTTTAGCTCCACAGGTGTTCTTACCTTCATAGTGGGTGTGAAAACAGGTCAACAACTTCTCTTTCAGTTTTTATCGCTCAAACTACGCAGGTGGCGATAACACCAGAGTTCTCCCGAGTCCGAACGGCCTGTATCTGTTTCGTCACAACTCCTTTGCTCGTTAGTTTTCATCAGCTCCCGCAGTTGAAACCACGCCTAGCATGCTGCNATGGTTGAAAAACCCTAAAATTCATCACCTGACAGAGAGGAGTGGTTAAACTCCGTATGAGTGTATAGTGTGAATAAAGCTGTTAAATCAGTTCATGTGAGTGAGTGAATCATTCACCCATTCGGTGGTGATAAACTACACACATGTTGTAGCTACAGCTGTCCTGGGACACACGATGACAGAGGTGAGGCTGCCTGGAACCACTGACCACCATCAAACAGGCAGGACAACAAAATAATCCTTCTGGACAGAGGGGGAACTGAACCAGGCGACCTGCTCTACCACCTGAGCTACTTTTAATTTAGATACATTAAAGAGGCCCTTCCATTAAAAACAGTTTTTCTGAGGTTTCTGTTGAATATTTTAGCTCCACAGGTGTTCTTACCTTCATACTGGGTGTGAAAACAGATTAATAACTTCTCTTTCAGTTTTTATCTCTCAAACTACGCAGGTGGCGATAACACCCGAGTCCGAACGGCCTGTATCTGTTTCGTCACCACTCCTTTGCTCGTTAGTTTTCATCAGCTCCCGCAGTTGAAACCACGCCTAGCATGCTGCTGGCTAAAAGCTGTAGCATAAGACGTAGCAAACAGGAAGACACGACGTCTGATATTATCATGCACAGCGGGGCAGGAAACAGTATTCTTTGCTCTCATAGGCTAGTTTGTTAGCCAATCAGAGTCCAGCAAATTCAAACACTGAATATGAACGAGTTGCTGACGAAGCAGTCGAAGCAGCCTGATGGAAGGAGCCGGAACCAGCCGAATTTTAACACAGACAGATTGAAAGGTCTGTTAATCAGTGTTTCTTAATGTTTTTTAGATATGAAATGTTTCATATTACTGGTTAATACTTAAGAAATAACCACAAAGTCCTGAAATGTGTATGAAATGGCCTCTTTAATAAAGGCTTTCAGACTAAGTTATAAAGCAAAAACATAAAATATTTCCATGTTGGATACGTTGTAGAGGTGGTTTACAGTTTGCTGTGTTGTGAGACAGATTAAAAGTGGTGGAGGTGAAACTGAAACCACCTCCTTGTTGATAGAGTCAAAGGGTCCCGACCCGGTGACGAAACCTGTGCGAAGTGACGCTCCAGTTCCCGTCCGACTCTTAGGGAGAAAAGACTGAAGAGCCCTCTAATCACTGCCTTCATGTGTCAAACTATTGTTTTCCTCTGCTCAGGGGGTGGATAGCTGGATCACTTTGAAGATAGATGCAAAGTCTTCTCTAATTGTTGTGACTAATGCCCTGCTCTGAGACGCAGGGAGCCAAATATATTCCATCTTGTCCAGGAGTCACAGCAAAATGATTGAAAAATGTTCAAACTATTTCGCGTTTAGTACGCAGGAAATAAAACACAGAACCACTTACTTTTCCTTACAGCTGGTCATATCCTTTTTGTTCATGATCGTTTAATTATTTGCTATACAGAAATGTTCATCATAAAACAGACACTGAACAGGACAACAGAAAGAGAAATAAACGTTTAGACGTCTCCTTTATTCTGGTCTGGTTCATGTTGGGAGTTCAGAACATTTCGTCAAAAGCTGTTCTCATCAAAGAGGAATCAGAACGGATGGATCTGTTTTTTCTCAATCTGAGCTGTCACAGTTCGCTGGTATCAGCCTGACAAGCAGCAGCAGCAGCAGCAGCACAGAGAAGCAGGATGAGAAACTCGTTCTATATCAGACTTTCAGTGCTATTACTGTTTGCTGAAGTTTAAAATAAAAGACTTTCGTTCTTATCTGCAACAGCACAGAACCACCATGTATTTAGACAAAAGCAGAACTGGTGCTGTGACTCTTTTTAGAATCTTTACTTTTATGTAGTTTTGTTTTTTACTTATTTTTTTAAACTAAATGAGAACACTGTCCTAGTTTAGGAAATACTGATCTAAACTCTTTGCACTTTGGATCATCTTTGATTTTACACACTGCATTGAGCTTTTATACTTGTCATGATGATTCTCTTATATGTGATTGGTTGACAAATATCATGATGATTACATCTGTTTTTACGCAGTCCACTGCAGTTCAAATCTTTAGTGATAAATAATCAACTTTCCAAGCCATCATCATTATTACAGACACTAAAACTGCAAAAACAAACATACAAGTTTGTTTTAATATCAAACGATATTTTTAGTGACATTGATTTGACTTTGATTCTATTTTCTTTCTGTTTTGCACCTTTTTTTTTAACAAAGATGTTTTAAGATACACATCAGTTCACAATCCTTTCATCTACTGTAGTGGCCACAGAGGTTTTCGAAATATTCTCCATTGCGATTTTGTTTCAGATATTTTCTATTTCGGCCAAAGATCATGATATTTGTGGTCATCTCCTTTTATTCACATTACAGCTCAGAAAATATGGAAACAAAACCTCAAATAATCATTTAGTTATTTTTCATACTGTTCACAGTCTTTTTCCCATTCAGCACAAAATGTAACATTCCTTGATATGGTCATGAACAGGTGCGAATGTGTTGTTGGACCCAACAAGGAACAATTAGGTTAGTTGTTGTTATACAGAAGCACAACGAAATGGATTGGAGACATATTTTCATCTCACTCTCCTGAGGCAGCCACCTAGGGCGCCAGATGAGAGATACACATACATATACTGTATATGCACGTATAAACTTATATGCAGAACCAGAAAGAATGACATTCTTCCAACAGCAGGAAGGTAGGACTAAAATCCAAAAGGTATTTAATGACAATAAGACTTAAAATTACAAAGTTGAGCTGGATCTGACAGGTCTGAGAGACAGAACAGAGTATAAACGCAGATGGACACAGGTGGCACACATGACACAGAGAGAACAAAAAAAGTAAAAGCATGAAAAACTACATTTAAACATAAAAAAAAACAAGAACAAAGAACTAGATGCAAAGAAATTTCTTACAACTATAAACTTCATCAGAGAAACAAAAACTTAAAACCCTGAGGATGAATCTGATGCATAAAAGTTCAACACATCACTACAGATCCTTAACTGAGTCTTTCATGTTCGAGATAAAGAGTTCCAACAGAGCTTATGAATGTAAAACAACTTAAATTAAACTGTTAAAAGACTGCAGCTGTAAATAAAAACGACTAAAACTCTGTCCTGAAAAGACGCTCAGTTTTTCATTAGATCTGTTGTCTTTAGCTGTTGAACCACTGGAGCTTCCTTTTAAGGGTCAGGTGTCAGAAAATGTTCTCTTAAAATAGTTTGAAGTTTCCAGACATCAAATCTGTATCAACATCATGGAATACCATACATATATACATTTACTGTGATCTGTCATCAACACACCAGCTCTATCCTCCTGTATATGTTCTCTCTGTTGGAAACTTTCTCTGGGACTGATGAGTCTGTTTTGGAGAAAAGAGGCTTGAATCAATGGTTAATTGAAGCTTCTTTACTTTATAACACTTAAATAGATTTATGTGAGACGTGTGTTTGAAACTGAAAGAAGAATCCTTGGAGTTTTGGGGTCTGTCCTCTCCTAATGTCTTCTTCCTGTCTCTGAGTATTGAGGAAGTTTAAGAGATATGAAGAAAGACACGTTAGTGTAGACGTCCAACAAAGCATATGAGTGGGCTGAGACATCATGAGGAGGGTCCGTGGGAACGTTCTGTGCATTGAAACTAATCAGAGTCTTCCTGAGTCTCAGCTGGGAACATCTGCAGGACTGAAGAAAGGAAGGACTCTTGTAAACTGTCTCATTTGTTGGGTGTTTCTGAGATCCTGTCTGAGGCCGACGCGTCTTTGTTTACATTACAAGCCTGTATTATTTGTTTTAGCATATATTCCTCTTTGTTATGTCCCTTGAAATAAGGTAAACACTGCGCTTGTTCCTCGTGTGTGCTATTCTTTTTACATTAAGAGGTCTTAATATTTGGGCTCAGAAACAGAAAGTGTAAACAGTGTTAATGATCTCATCCGTTCAGGTAAAATTAAAAAAAAGAGGTAGAAAATACTTGAGCAGTTGTTGGAAAATTATAAATTTAAAATGATCTAAAGGTAGAGAGTTTGTGTACGTGATAAGAGAGAGCAGAAAGGTTGAATCTCTCTCAATGGACCTCAAACATTAAGAGCAATAGCAGTTCAATAAGTCTGAGATGCTAAACTAAATTCATGCAGAGCTTCTAATGAAAGCAATAAACTCTTAAAATCAATAAGTCTATCAAGCACATGGAGGCAGGAAGAGGAAGGTCTGTTTTTGTTTGGTTGTTACAAGTAATGAGTTCAACGTCAGTGTTTTGAACCTGCTGGAGCTTCTTGATTAAAATCTGAACGTAGCACAAAACAATAATCAAGATAAGAGTAAATAAACACGTCAGCATTCAAAAGAAATATTCTTTTTATGCGATTCTTAGAATCTGGAATAAAATCATGATTGGACAAAAGGATGAAGTATCTTTATGATGAGACAGTATCTTCAGCATGAGCACGAACAAAGCGACAAAACTGCAGCATTAATTATTAAAAAGTGGAAAACAGGAAGTCAGATGTTGCAACAATCATGTCCATGTGAAAGAGCTGATCAGGCTGATTAAATGACAACATCTTTTAAAGCTATATTTAAACTAGGTTTTGTCAGACACAACATGCTTTTCCTCAAAACTCAAAGACCTCAGTTTAAAGTAAATATCTGAAAACGGCAAAAATATTAGATGCAACTGGAATGAAACGGACGAAAGAAAACCAGAAAAAACCCAATGTGTTAAATCTGAAAGTTACTGTCTAATAATTGTCAATATGTGGAAAAAAAATTATAGGTTTCATTTGAGAACATTTAATCATGAGATATAATAAAGGTTTAACAGGCAGCTGCTGGTATTTTGGGGTGTTTTTAGGCTTTTGAAAAGTTAGATTTGATATTTTTGAGGCATAATAATAGAAATATCATGTGAAAAGTCTGAAATTTCCCAGATTTAGTTAAAGCCTCTTGCTCAAGTTTGAAGTCAAGAAGCTTTATTATAGGATTATGGTGCAAACTATGAAGAATACACTGCAGGAGTTCCATGTGAACCTGCTTGTCCAGGGAAATCTGTTTTGTGCATTATACTGTAAATGAATGATAATAATCAAAGATCCAGGTCCAAGCGCGGTAAATAGATAGTGTTTTCATCCCACTATAATCCTTTTATAATCTGACTTGGATTTTTGTGAACTCTGTTCAGTTGCTGACGCTGGAACTGACATCAAATATCAGATGTTTTTATGAGTTAAGCCCAAATTCTTCATATGCCTTGTAAAGTGAGATTTCATTAGGAGATTCCAAGAGAATCAATGATTTAGGAATGTTGCATATAGATTATATATATATACGTATATTGCAACTCTGAACACAAACCAGAGCTGGTAGTGAATGTGTCCTTGGGAGGATTGAATGGTTGAGCGCCAGAGCAATTTTAATCATTTTATCATGAGTTGCAAAGCTGAGATTGTTTGTTCAATCATTAAACCCTCTCAGTGGCACTCTGAACCTTAAAAGGAGCTCAACTTTACTATTCCAAAGGGCCGTTTTTGGATAAAAAGCTCTTTCTGCATTTTTCACCAGCTGCATGATGCAGCAGTGACTTCAAGCTGCTGACGCAGAAGATGTCTGAAATATGAACCTTCTGGCTTTTGCAGATAAATTAATTGTAGTTGCTACTGTTATTGTACTGATATTTCATTTCCTTTCGTGGGCTGAGCAAAGTTAAAATGAGCCTGTGAGAGAAGTTCGACTCTTTTTAGCCCGCCTTCTCCTCCTCTGCTCTCAGAGCCGCTGAGCCGAGCGGACAAACCGAGAAGCATCATCTCCGCCACAGTGAACAAGCAGGATCTGACTCTGAAACCCAGAACATAACATGCCTTGTGGAACCTTCTTAGTTATTTAACTGACTTATTTTCTTTGGCGATTCCGAAAGTCTGCGGATTATCGAAGCGTCAGGACACGCGTCGTGCGTCAGGATGCTCGGGCGCAGCCAGCCTTTCACTTTGACAGCAGTGGCAGCTGCTGGTAAGTAACAGATCAGATGAGCTGATTACTGATTAAAAAGAAATCAAACTTGACTAGTCGAGGGATGATTTGTGGCTCCAGAAGCTTTTTTTTGAAACCTTGGATCGGATCGGGTTGAAAAAGCATCTTTTAGGTGTGTCTGTCACGTCGCCTTTAAAGAAAGTGGTGGTCTCAGTATCCGGTTAAACTCTGCAGCTCAATACCTTTACGTTATTTGGATGTCACGTGATTTATATCCATGTAACATTCCCATTATCATCATTACAGCTTGCGATCAGTCTACTGCACGGGGCTCTAAATAAATATTCATTCCGCAGTGTGAACGATCATCATCAGCTTCACGTTCACTGACGCACATCTTGCGTCACATAGTAATAAAACAGATTAAGTTAGAATTTAAAAAACTCATTCATTCTTCTGAAATAATTTGATCCCATCTGTTTCAGGGCTCTCTGTTGATGCTACAGCTGCAGGCTCATCTTGAGAGCAGCAGGAATTAGTTTATGTCCAACATGTCCTCACTTCTTAAAAAAAAAAAAAAGACAGAACAGTGAGTGTCTCCCTTTAAGATCGCAGATTCCTGCGCTTTCATGTGATCGTGGCTTGTGATGATCATTAGAGAATTGAGTTAGAGACAAATTGACATAATCTTGTGTCTGTGTGACTGTGAGGGGGATCAGTTGAAGATCACAGTAAATCATCATCACACCATGACCAACAGTGATGTATATGTGAGCGTGCTCTCAGACAAACTGGTTGGTATCAGCTGTTATGGAACATTTCTATACATGTTTAATTTTAAATGTATCTGATACAGGAAAGTATATCCTGTTAAAGTAGTAAACAGGAATTGGTGCACTGAATGTGAAACGTTTGACATTTTTCCAGCTTCTTGCTACAACCTTTAGATTTCTCCATGGATGATTACTTAGACTGGAAAAGCCTGGTTTACATACCTTTGGCGAACCTGCTGTCAGCTGCTGTTAAGTTTGTATTTGCCTGTTTCTTCACAGTGGCAGTCACATGAATTTGTTTTTGTGTCTGTGTTCGTTTGACCATCTGATAACCCTATTCAATTAACTCTCCCCAGACAGTCAGAAAGTGCAACATGGATTAAGTTACACTCACTCGATCACATACACACAAAGAAAAAACATGCCTGCTTGAGTTTTTTTTTCATTTAGAGCACAATGACTCCACAACCTGTTGCTTTTAAGTTCTAATATAAAGTTATTTGTGCAGAAAATGACTTTTTTAAAAGTTTAACTTTCTATATTCTGCTCTCTTTCCTTCATAAACATCATTACAAGTGCATTTCTTCCCTTCGTCCTTAATTGTAGATTTTAATTGCTTACCAACAAACTTATTTCCAACCATATTCACAGTATGATCAAGATATTCTGCATATTCACTGCATTTCTTCAGATACAAAACGTCTTTATCAGGAAACAAAACCATATTTTTTAGTATATGAGTAATTGAGCATCACACCTCTCTGTGGGAAACAACCATGTAGGTTGAGTTTCATTACAACCACTGATGGTTTAAAGTAAACCATAATGGTTGGGTTGATTGTTAGTGATTTATCTAAATAATAGAGCTCACATTTCTAAAAGGTAAGGACAGTCTCAGTCCTTCACAGCACATCTGGTTCGTGGGGGGGTTCTCGTTAGAGGCAGGTCAAGGTAGCTCTAATTGCACAACATGGATTCTCTGAGTAAGGTCTCAGAGGCCCACGTGTGGATATTGTAGCGACACCATTTAATCTCTGTAAATTCCTAACGGAGATGAGGCTACAGGTGGTTTGAGTTTGGTTCTGAAGAGGAGAGAGAGAAACATCTGGTTTTAATCAGTATGCGCTGGACTGTTGTGACCAGACTGATCGCCTGAGACAAAGACTGAGAACACGTCTGCACTAATATGGATATATGTTTTAAAGCAGTACTAAATAACTTCCCCGCTTTCCCCACCCAGTGGTTAAAAGCGGAATTACACCTGTTGTAAACAACCGGATCTCAGACGGCCATTGCTCGAACCGGTGTAGGTGCCAGATCTGCTCGGGAGTCTGCGTCTGCTGCTGACGTCACACTATATGTCAGGCTTAAGTCTTATAATGTAGCTAATATTCTATATTTATACCCTTCGTTTGCTCAGTATGCACTTATTTATATGAAAATGTAAGGCTGTATATTTTGTTTGTTAAAAATTAAGTTAGAATTTTGATGTGTGCAGCTTTTTTTTTGAAGAACTTTATTGAACAAAAGGACATATACAAAACACGAACAAATAACATATACAAAACAATTCAATACATATAAACAGCCAGGGATGTCAGATAAAAACTGTTAATGGAAAAAAATGTATATATATTTATTGTTTTGAGAGGTTTTTTAATTGTGTACTTTTTTTTATGCCTTTCAAATAGTGGCCTTTCTGCTCTCAGCACTTTTATTGGTCAAGCTATGGTAAGATCCTTAAGATAGGTAGTGTTATATTTAGTTGTCCATTTTCCCCAACAAACGCAATACCTCGTGCAAAAACTACTTGTTTATTTGTCCTGACCAATAAAGATCTACAACATCTGCGTGTCAACATCCAGCCAATCGCATAGTGTGATGTCATCAGAAGAGGCAGGCTCCCGACCAGATCTGGTAACCCGAGCAGATCTGGTACCTACACTGGCTTTGCAGATAACAATGTCGTCAGACAAGGTGGCGTATTTTGCTTTTTATTTTTAACTCAGGGTTATCATCAGTGCAGAAACAAAATAAAAAATGGCCTTTGCTTGCTACTATTTTAGATTGTCCTCCGACATGATGTCAACAAATTGCGAACTCTGGTCAGTGAGCAGTAAAAGCTAACTGCTAGCCTTTATAGGAGCAAATGGCGACAATGCTGCAACAAACAGCTGTTCCCGTAAAGCCGCAAAGGAACCGCCCACTCACGGCCTGATCCACTGAAGTTTTTCAGTGTATTATGAGGCCATCGGTGGGTCCAGAGTGATGTCTGATATGAAGCTGAACATGTTTTTCGGTTAGTTTTCCTCTTAGACAAGTTTCAAAACAGTAGCTTAAAGTTTTAAAAGTTATTTAGTACTGCTTTAATCCGAAGTTTTTTTTTGTTTGTTTTGTATTATTCTAACTAAAATGCTTCACGCTGTAAAAAAGTAAAGAATTATTTATCTTATGATAACAAAAAAAGGAACCAGTTTTCTTGAGCTCACAAGTTAATATCCTCATTTATTTTTATTTAGAAAAGCTTGTTAACTTCAGATTATACAAAAACAACATCTAAACTAAAGTTGTAGTTAATCAGAAGTCAATAAAAACAGTCATGCTGATAACTGATCTAGACCGATAATGTTACAAAGCAACCGTGATTGATCAATGCATTACTGTTATAAGCCTTTGTGTAATGATTGATAATGAACGAAGCTAGTTGTAGCACATGAATCGCTCATTATCTCGTTGTCCCAACAAAACTAAATTCTGTTTTCAGATAATGAAATAAAAGTAATGAACACCATCTTGGTTTATAAAAATGTTCATATTTTTTCTAATATTTAAAAACTCAACTATTCTCACATTTAGGAAACAGCTGCTTGGGATTAAATTAGTTTAAAGTAACTTGGATTTGTAATATTTTCATTCACATGGATTAATTACAGTAATTCTGTTTGAGGCTTTGTTTCTTGTGTCAGACTTTTTTCTACTTACAAACACAGAAGTTAATTCAGTCATAACACAGATCACATAGTGGGATGTTTGTTAGTGAGACATGAGAAACAGCCTCAAGACGTTAGGAAGCTCTTACAGTTGTTGAACAATGTAGAATTTTATTAATATTTCTTGTTATTTTATCATAAATGAGTAAACACAAATCGAAGTTCATCTTAGCTTGTTTTACTGTAGTGCAGGTGCATCATGGCGTTTCCTGATTTAGTTTATCAGCTGTTTAACTTGTTCTGTAACAGTTTGTTTGCTGCAGTGAACGAGAGGAAGAGGTCAAAGGTCAGCCAAATTTAGTAAACACAACATTCCTAGGAGGACAGGGATTGGGGTTTTTTTCCTGCAGTTTCTCACACTGCTGGTTTGGGAACTTGTCTTTACTCAGTGTTTTACTGAACACAGAGTGTGCAGATGACTGGAGAGGACAGTTAATTCATTAAAAGCTGTTCAGTCAAGGGATGGAGACCTTCAGACGTTCAAAAGCTTTGAATTGAATTTATGAGCTTGGCTAGACTTTTTGTGAACCCAGCCATCTCAGTCATTAGCAATATGTCTTCTGTTCTCCCCTCCTTCTTGTGGTGACTGCATCTTTCATTTGAATCAACTTCCTTCCTGCAGTTTTAACACTCCACACTAATCTGACACAATCAGTCTGATGGCAGCGGTAGGCAGAATTTATAAAACACTGAGTAGTGTTTTTTTTTTTTGGTCAGCTTATTTAACCCTTTAATTGATTTTTTAAAAGAAATGTATGAATGACTTTTAACCGCATTATGAGACAAAACTGTATATATATATAAAAGTTGAACTCTACATTCTCATTTGCTAACTTGTACATCTAAACCGCTTGAGATTCTGCAAGTTTGATCAGTTTTGCTACATTTTAAGCCTCTTTCATTGTATCAGGTATCCTGATTAATAAAAACAAAACCCTTGAAACAGCCTGTAAATTACAAACAAAACTTAATTAAATATTTTTTTTATAAAAGTGATAATAAAAATGACACTTTCCACCTGCTATGCTTAGATCCTCCACCAGAGGGCAAGAACATATATCACGTTCAATACTTCTGGTTTTTCAAGGAGGTCCTCATCAGTGGCGGCCGTCAGAGCTAGCAACGCCTTCTCTGCAGGCCGAAAAAATATCTAAATCACAGACTTAAGTTAATAATATTTAGTCTGCTTTCATTCGTAGCTTTTACCCTGGCTGTGCTGCTTCCAGACTTATATTTTCATATTAACGCGTTTAACCAATCACATTTCAGCCATCACTTGTTGCCAGGAAGGATAAAAGTCCAAGAACTCTACGTGGAGGCCTTCACAATCGATTCTGAAGGTCTGTCTAACAGAAAATAAGCTTTGATGAATCTGTTGCTTCAACCAGTCCTATTTTGAGTTGCGGATGCTCAGGGCTGCTAGCAGGTGTACATCAGCAGTGCCGGTTCTGGGCATAGGCAGACAATTGCCTAGGGCGCCCTCTGCTGGAGGGGGCACCAAATTCTACTTTTTTTTTTTTGAACAAACTGTTGGACACCATTCATCTCATGTAAAGAGCAAAATAAATATTAATTAAATATCTATCTATCATCTCTACAGTTCATTTTAGTATAAATAAATATTTTTTTGCAACGTAATCCAGTTATTGAGTTACGTTGTTTCTGTTCTGGGCAGTAGGGGGGCGCCAAAATCCTTTTTCGCCTAGGGCACCATGCAGCTCAGGGCTGGTCCGGTACATCAGATTAGATAGTTGGAGAGTGAACCAGAGCTGGTATCCAGAACTGGATCTGTAGAGAGCTGCATGAACAGAAATACTGTTGTGTTGATTTAATAGTATTTTGTCAACCCACAATGTCTGAAGGAGAAGAAGAAATTGATTTGGTTGCAGAATTATTATCAAAACCATTTTTAAGATGGACTTTTAAGAAAAGCTGAGGAAAAGCAGCTACTGTAAGGCTAGACAATGTGAAAATAATGGTTATGGAATACAGTGTTGTTTGTTTCAGCGTATTAAACAACATTCTGCACAATAGCATTAATTTAAAGTCATAGAGTCCTGATGCTGAACTGGCTTGCCAGAAGTTCAGATCTGTCAAATTTGAAACCGTGAAACAAAAAATACAAGAAATCAGGTGACTGTTAATCAGCTCAAACTACACATCAAGCTACAATGGAAACAAATTAAACAGCTTCTTCAATATTTCAGTACAAAGAAAAAGAAATAAAACAGAGTGTTAAACACAATCACATCCCTGGTTTGTTTAAAAATGGTAAAAAATGCCAGTTCAACAACAGGACTTTTTCATTAATTAACTTTATATTGTTTTTAGTTGTTTCAGTACAAACAAGCAATTTTAGTATAAGTCCAAACAGTGATAAACAGCCCTGACACTATGGAAAAGCTCAGATCTGAATGATAATCAAGAACTTGTAAGCTGCATGTACATCATTTTTTCATGACCTGTGTTTTTCCTGTGTAGTTCAGGTACAGTCTTTTCAAAGAAAGAGTGTTGTGGATTAACAGTTACCTCATGATGACAAGTTTACTGTGTGACTTTTTATGTTTCATTGCTTTGACTCTAATGGTGCATTCACACCGGCCGCTTTGTCAGCATCAAGCAACATTCATAACGCTCCTAGTTTGACGCTTGAAAGTTGAACCTGCCAGTTAGAGCGCGTAGGCGTTGAAGCTCGTAACGCTTGACCGTTAAAAAGAGCGTGTAGGCGGGGCTTCCTTTGTTATCGGATGTTCTGAGCTATGGCAGATCATATAGAGAGTGGCTTGGCTTTATTTACTCCGTTTGTGGATACACCCCATTCTTCAGATGCGTTCTGAGTTTGAGGAGTTAAACAATTTGCTCCAGAAGCTACGTCTGGATGAGGTTCGCTTCCAGTGCTACTTCCGTCTGTCCCGCGCCCTGTTTGAAGACTTCCTGCTTCATTCAGGTTACGTGCAGTGACGTCACTACGATGAGATGCTCTGATTTGTTGACATGCCGCTTCAAGAGCGTCAAAAGTTTAGCTAGCTGAACTTCTGCGTTGCTCGCGTTTCAAGCATCAACGCCTGAAACGCTTGAAAAGCTTGAAAAGTTTACGCTGCTAACGCTCACAAAGTGACGCAGAGACTCTGATGCTGGTGTCACCCTAAACTTTACATGTAAACTTGACGCTTCTGATGTTGACGGTTGGGCTGGTGTGAACGCACCGTAAGTCTTTTCTATGTACCACAATGACATCACACATGGATGAGGCGACCACAACCAGTGTTGATTTTTTGTCAGTGTCACAAATTACAGATAAAGATCATATAAATTTATACAATGACATGTTTAAGAGGCTAAGCTCTGGTATGTGACACAGTGTTGGAACTACGTATGTTTCAGGTCATTTTAAGTTTACAGTGTGTGTGAACAGAAACCTGCTGACCTTTAAAGCATTCGTGTAATTAATTTATTAAAGATCAACTGTTATTTTAAACTAAATTTTACAATTTGCTTATTTTTTTGCATTTTATTTCTGCATGTTTTATTGCATAAAATACATACAATACAGCTGCTTTGATCTCTGTGACTTAATCTCAAGATCTGTTTCACATTTTTTAAATCCTTCTTTGGTTCTCTGTCCTTTTGTTGTCTGTATTTCAAATATTCAAAACTGTTAGATTTAGGCATTTATATTTACTTTCTGACAGGAAAACATAAAAATTGCAACATGCCTTTCAACAAATTTGACCCTTACTGTCAATAAATTGTAATAATCAGGGTAGGATCACATGAAATTCATTCAAATAATGAGTTTATTGTGCATCTCGGGTTCATGTAGAGTCGACTGAGCGCTGAAAATAGTTAATCTGTCCTAATGTTGCACTCCGTGATATTTAAGATTTAAGAGCATAAAGAGCTGTTGGTGTGAGAGAAAGTAAAATAAAAAAAAAAGATTTAGCCCGAAGCCTGTGAAACTACAAAAAGTTCCCTGCATGACTTAGTTTCATAGTCTGCTGCATGAAAAGGCCTCATGTTTGCAACTGTGAAAATATCACATTTTTTCTTTTTTCAGGTTATTAACTGGTCTCTATAGAACTTGTTGACATGATAGGAGGTAATTAAATAATTGTGATCAGGTGTGTTGGAGCTAAAAACATGAAGGACAGTGACCCCTGATAGAGTTTGAGACCCCTGATCTAATCCTACTGATGTCCTGCTGCACCATGTCGCTTCTATGAAACCAGCTCTTGAAAGTGAGAGATGTTCACAGTCAGCTACAGCTGGTGGTGTTACATGAATTAATGCTCTATATTTACTTCTTATTTTGAGCTAAAGATAGACATTTTAATGTTTATGTCTCATATCTTTGAATGCTGTCTGCACGGTGGGGAAGTGGACAGCCCTGTTGCCTTCCAACAAGAAGGTCCTGGGTTCAAATCTTTCTGCATGGAGTTTGTCTGTGCACGTGTGTCTTATCGTCAGGGACTCGGGCTTCCTCACACAGATTACAAATATGCATGACAGGCTAATTGGCAACCCTAAGTTTGAGTGAGTGTGAATGGTTGTTTTTCTGTGTGGCTCTGGGATGGACTGGCTACCTGTCCAGGTGTAACCCCGCCTCTTGCCCAATGACAGCTGGAATTAGGAACCAGCTCTCTGAATCCCCGAACAAGCAGAAGAAGGTAAAGAACATGATCTACTGATAATTAAAAGCATGCATAATGAAAAATTCTGCAATTGGAAGTAGAGCGTGAGTAGTCTTAACCACAACGCCACCACGTAACACCGTTTCTTTTAAATTGCATTTCTTAATGCGTCATTTAAACGTAATGTGCATCAATTAAATATAATTGTTGTTGGCATAGTAAGAATACAAAGATCTAAAAAAAAGGTTAATGCAGGGTCTCTATGGAAGACTGTTTTACCAGATAATCAAACTTTATATCAGTAAAAACATTCAAAATGATCAAATTGAACTGAAAACTGTCCAAGTCCACCTGAGCTTAATTTTGCATGTTTATATGTTGTAGAGTTATTTTCTTAAGACTTAAATCTGCTATACACCAATACAACTCTCATATCCAAAATGTTAATTATATTTGTGTAACTAGTCAATAGTCTCTAAATAAATGCTAAAAAGTGCAATAAACAACAAATAAATAAAAACATGTTTCTTGTTTGTACACATACTTTTCTACATACAACAATTTCACAGCCGTCACCCTAATAATTGATAAAGATGCATAAAACCTTTACAAATAATAGAAAATGTATTCAGTGTGTGTACAATAATTATTTTAGATATACATTAATTTTGAGACTATTTAGTGCACCTGAATATAAGCCCCACCCACTAAAATTTAAAATAAGACATTTGTATATACTAAGTTATAACGGACTGAAACAATTAAAGAATATATTGTAGACCAGGTGGGATGACAGTTTATTCTAAGACCACACAAGTGGGCAGACGTTACACAAACTGGTATAAATACAAATGGAAAAGAAAGTGAGACGGGGGTGTAAACTTGAAATGGACTGCTTTGTTCTCCAACTCAGACATTACACAGTTACCTGTCAGACCCAACGTCAAACTCCACTTTTATTTTGATACACAGCTGTAATTATTTCCTTTGACTCTCCTTTCTGAGCATGTAATTGACTGTAGATGTGAGTGTGTGGTTGTTTGTCTTGTTTTTACTCATGTTGGACAGACAACTTGTCCAGGGTCTCACTGTGACAGCTGAGATAAACTCCAGCACGTCCACGACCCTGAACAGGATAAAGCTGGTGTGGAAAGTTAACGGAAAAACAAACACAATTACAAACTCAACAGTGAAAAATGGTTGTTTATTTACACACCAGCGAGATAAAAGGTAGAGCAATGGTTTTGACAAGGTTGTGTTTCCAAACGCTTTTGTCATGCAGAGTTTTTTTAAGCTGGAAGGGAAAAACGAGTACAATAAAAATACAAACTTTTAATGAATAATAAAAAGGCTGGCAGTACATGGCAGTAAAAAAAGGGAAGCGCCGAGCTGAAGTAAAAAAAAAACTTACTTACGGCGGACGCCAACAATGGGGGAAATAAGCAGCTCCGACCAGAAGGTTTGTGAGGCTACAAGCGAGATCAGCAAACGTATCTAAATATCCAAGTTACCAAAATGAACATGCTCTGGGTTCTCTATGATGCCAAAGATTGATCTGGATTGTTCCAAAATTCCAGATACTTTGATCCAGAAAATAAAAAAAGGGGAGGGAACCCTTTAAATTTTTTTTATCACAGTAAGAACAACTGATGGTATAAACATGAAGCAAACACCAAAAGATAATTTAGACACTGTAGAATCAGATGTGTGTAACAGATTTGATATTCCTTCCAAATCTCTGGAGCTCGATCCAGAAGAAAACCTCCATTTCTGAAAAAGTTATTTTCATGAAAAACTACTGAAGTAATAATGATATTAATGTCAATCCATTTGTTTAAAAGTCTTGTATCATGCTATTTTACAGCTTTCAACCTTTGGGATGGACAAATATGATCAAATCTTACCTTTAGTGTTATATAGTATTAATTTGTTCTGAAATATAGAGTTATTCTCAGACCAGGAAGTAAAACACTCGGTTTACCTAAGATCCCCGGTGTTTCTCAATGTCAAGGAACCTCACCTTGATGCCTTGGTCATGCCTCTGTTGCCTAGGAGATACATCATCAGGTGTGTTTAGTTCATAGGGTTAGGGTTAATAAGGAAATAGCATCACAACATGGTTAAAAGCTCCAAAAAGTTGATTTTGCATGATACGGGTGTTAGGTGTTTTCATGGTCAATGAATCTGAAAGTGTTGGGTCTATGTTCTACCAGGGCTTTTCTACTTCGTATGTAGTTTGCTTCTACACCAGCCCTTTATTGTTGTTGTTAAAGTATTTTCAGTTGCATCTAGTCCACCTGCTTTTATTTTGACAGATAAACTATTTTCCACTTAAACCTTTGCAAAGAAGCCATGCTGTTTAGTTTTTTTCCTGTTAAATAACTTGAATCCGTTCTCATGTTAACGGCCTGTGAAGTCTGGGATGTAGAGCTCAGGTTTTATCTGAACGTTGCTCACTCTGACCTTAAGATAAACTTGCCAGTTACGTTAACTCCTTGACGAATTGGGAAAGAACACAAACGTTTCTTACTGTGGAATGATGAACTTCAAATTGTGTTGAAATTATTTTATAACATTTTAAGAATGATTTCACGTTAATTCCCATCCAGATTTTTGGTGATAATGTCTTTCCTCAGAATAGTACATATAAACAAAAAGCTGAATGTTTTAACCAGCTTTTATAGATAGTTTATCAGTCTATCAACAACAAGCTGGTTTTCTAATGAACAAGCCTTAAAGTTCAAACACATGAAGTTTTCAAGACAAATAATGTCATGAACACTTTTAATGGACGTCTGATATGTTGCTTAAAATGAGTAAAACACTCGTGAAGGTGGGGAATGATACTTTGTGCCCTCTTATAAAGGTCTTAACCCATACGTGGGGTCAGGTCTAACACATGTGGCGACACACAAAGATGTTGTGCATATGTTTTCACACTTCATCACAAATCCGTGCTTTGCCTCCAGATGTTCCATCAGTGGATTCAAGAGCATCTTTTTAACCTCTGTTTAACTGTTTACAGATAAGCTAACAAACAGTTAAAGAGGCCATTTCACACAAATTTCAGGACTTTGTGGTTATTTCTTAAGTATTAACCAGTAATATGAAACATTTTATATCTAAAAAAACATCAGGAAACACTGATTAACAGACCTTTCAATCTGTCTGTGTTAAAATTCGGGTGGTTTTGGCTCCTTCCGTCAGGCTGTTTCGTCAGCAGCTCGTTCATATTCATTATTTGAATTTGCTGGACTCTGATTGGCTAACAAACTAGCCTATGAGAGCAAAGAATACTGTTTCCTGCCCCGCTGAGCATGGCAACGTCAGACGTCGTGTCTTCCTGTTTGCTACATCTTATGCTAACAGTTTTTAGCAGCAGCATGCTAGGTGTGGTTCCAACTGCTGGAGCTGCCGAATACTAACGAACAAAGGAGTTGTGACGAAACAGATACAGATCGTTCAGACTCGGGAGAACTCGGGTTTTATCGCCACCTGCGTAGTTTGAGAGATTAAAACTGAAAGAGAAGTTGTTGACCTCTTTTCACACCCACTATGAAGTGGAGCTAAAATATTCAACAGAAACCTCAGAAAAAACGTTTTTAATGGAATGGCCTCTTTAAATTAAATGTGTCTGATAATCTGGATCACACTCTTTAGTTGTGTCCACAGAGGAATTTTTGCACTGAGGCATTTTTTTCAGTCATGTGACCTTTGCCTCTGCACATTTGTTGTGAGGCATCAGAGAAGGGGGGAGGTGGGGGCAGCAGGGCAGACAGGGAGGCGAAGGAGAATAGAGGTTGGCGGGAGGGGAAACGTTGCCGTTGAGAAGAAAAGGAGGGCGATTACGGAGAATTTTGTGGCGGGAGGAGATTGTTTATGTTCGGTGTGAACAAAACCAGGCGTCTGCTGAAATTTAAAAGAAACAGACAACCACTGATTCGGTTTCTTTCAAAGCGTGAGGAGGGCTGGTCAAGATCTCTGGAGACTCTTCTTCTGATATCAGAGTTCTCATGACCGATATGTTGTGGATATTGTGTATCAGCCTGAAAAGTAATATAATTTATTGAAAATTAAGATGACGGAGAGCTCTTAGGAATTGTTAATGGCACTTTTATGATTTCCCCGTTAGTTTAAAAACAGCGTTTTGTAGCTCGTGATAAAATAGTTTCTTTGTGCAACAGGATTTAGGTCTTCCTGAACACATTTCCTTGTTTTTTCTAAAGGACACCAACCAAGACTGCAGAAATTTGCCAGAAGAAAAACATATGGATCACCTCCAGTCTCAGCTCATGGGGGTTTCTCACTACCTGCTAAGTGCTGATAACCTTAGATCCTAGATAAATGTGTTTGTGTGTGTTTCTGCAGCCAGGGCAGTTCTGCATCTGTGAGCCAGGCCTGTCCGGTCTTTCACCCCCTTTTTTCTTGCTCCCATGCCAGCAGTAGTCTAGAACCATCCATCAAACTGGCATCATTCAGGTAGCTGCAGCGCCTGCTGAGAGCAACGTGTTCACATTAACCCCTTCGACAAGAGGCCAACATGATCAGCCATGCTAGTCAGAGAAAATCCTCTCCAAAATAACATTTAAATGGGATAAAAAGCAGCTTAACTGTGTGAAAGCTTGTATAAGACCTATGTGATGTGCATATGGTTTAAAACAAACCCTTTTGATAAAAAATTGTCCGTTCATAAAATTTAAATGACATGTACCTTCTCTGTCAAGTTTCATTGATTAATTTGTCGGTTTTTGGGGCTTCATACTCGTGTGAGTGCACGGTGGTGCACGGTGAGTGCTGAAGTAGCCTTATGGGGAAGGAGGTTGTTCTCTGATCTGGAGCTGAGCGGTTGCAAGGTCCCAACAGGCTGTGTTGAAGTGTCCTTAGGCAAGATACTGAACCCCCAAAGTGATCAATACAGTATACTGAAGTACATTTAGTAGTTATTAAAATTACCATTATATGTTTATTTTTGATTGTTTGTTTCTAGATAATGATCTCGATCAGTGTGATCAACTCCTCAGATGACAGTAACATCCAGAACCTTTTTGTGTTTAATAATAACATGTTACAGAAGTCTGGCAGCAGACCGTCCAGTCTTTTTCAGTGTTTAGTCAAATTTGTTGTTCTTACTGTTTCTTCTCCAGATTCAATTCAGACATACTTAATTAGTCCTTGAAGGGAAATGAGATGTTGTAGTAACTCAGTTCTTCTTGAGAGAGTCATTGTAGATGTTCCAGCTATGGACAGGAAGGATCTCATGTAACGTCCTTGTTGGATCTGAAGACGCTTCTGACTGAAGACACTCTGTTGTTGAGTTAAGGTGTTGTGAAGAGAATGATGAGGGTTTTCAATCATGTTCTTCATCCTCATTTGGACAGATCCAGCCTTCTTTATCAGATTGTTCAGCCTCTTTACATCACTTGCTCTGATGCTCCGCCCCCAACAGATGACTTCAGGTGTGATCACACTCTCTGACCCTTCCTAAAAATATGATTTTCCATGTAGCAGCATAGTCTGGTAAAGTGCAGTGGTGCAACTGGGTCCAGGAGTGCGTGTAAGGGAAAGGTGCGGTGGTGTAATTCAGGTATTTATACTCCACCACCTCCACTTCTTCTCCCATGATGGAAATGGGTGTTGGTATGTTGCTGCTCCTCCTAAAATCCACAATCATCTCCTTTGTGTTCTTCACATTCAAGATGAAATGATTGTTCCCACAAAGCGTTCCACCAGCTCTCTGTGCTCAGTCTCTTGTCCATCTCTGATCCACCAACAACATCATCATCAGAGTATTTCTGGACAACAGGACTCTGACCTGTACTGAAAGTCTGAGGTGTACAGAGTAAAAAGGAATGGTGAGAGTACAGTCCCCTGTGGTACTCCTGTGCTGCTGAAACTTGCTAAAATTAGGGAAACAAAAGATACTTTTTAATTTGTAAAATAAGAAAAACATTTAAATTGCTGCTTGTGTAGATTCACATTCATACTGCAGAACCTTTGATAGATAAGCCCATATTGAACATGACATGTTTTGTACCTCCTAGAAATTACAACACTTGGATGAAGTTTCCATGTCTTTGTTAACCGCACTTCTAATCTTTCAGTGAAGAAGAAGAATAAACATGATTAGTACAAGCTTTATGTTGTAACCGTATCCTTTTCTGTTGGAAGAATATTGGATTGCTGTTATGCCTTCGAGCAAAGGGAGTGTTGCACTTTCACGTTGGGATTATTTGGGTTTTTATAAACCTCCATGCAGACAAAACAGTACATTTAGCTTATTTTTATTGAGTTAAATATTGTGTAAATGTGCAAAGTGCACCGAAATTCATATTTAATTTTGTTTACTTTGTGCAGTGTTTAAACAAACAAGATTTTATAAGGAAACTGGGGACTTTTGGTTTCAACGAAATCATCTCAGGTTGTCACAAAGAAAAGTTTCAACATAAGAAACACTGCAAAATAATAAAAACTGCAAATACTAATTTATTTGTCTTTTCTAGTAAATGTTTCTGTTTGAATAAACAGGATCAGTCCATCAAAAATAACTTTATTAATACAAACATAGTAGATATAAAACAAATAAAGTGTATTACCCAATCAAACTATAAATTAATGCACTATTTTTGGTTGTTTACACAAATAAATTAATACATATGTTTATTACTAAGTAATTAAATTGTTCACTTTTTTCATTTAGTTTTCTTATGTTTTCTTTTCAAGTTTATCTTTGCCTTGAAAAAACAAACTGCTCTAATATTCTCAGAGCTGGTAGTGTAGAGTTTAGAGTATTTCCTCTTACTGTTATCTTCAGAACATGCTTGATTATTTTGTACAGTGCTTATTAATTCTAGACTGAGATCATCCTTTGACCCTTGGCTGTGTGTATTTTTAGTGTCCTTCCCTCTAGCTGCTCCCTCAGTAAGTCATCCGGAAGGGTAAAGCTGCTCCTGTGTTTTTACAGAAAGAGGTTTTGCGAGGTTGAAAGCTTTTGACAGCCATTGGGGGGGGGGTGATGATGTCATTTGTGGGTCTCGGCTCTTAGGCTGGGATGTTTTCTGCACCGTGTGAGAAAACAGACCTCCAGAGAATACATCTGGATTCTAACAGAGTGTAATCTGATGCATGTTCGATCAATGGAGGACATGCTGGAGGAGGAGGGAAGATGAATGGAGACCAGAAATCGTTGTGAGTTAGATGATCTGAAGGAGTGGAGGGACGATCACTGGTTTTACTAACTAAACTTCATTCAGTCAATTTGCTAATGCTAACATGCTAACTAACGTGACTGATATTCTTGTCCGATATTCAGTTTGCGACAGTATATTATTAATAAAAATAAGTAATTGTAGTTTTTAAAAGGGACACGGACACTTCAGGATATGGACATTTTAATTTACAGCAGGGATTTTATAAACTTTTTATCTTCTGATATACAAAATAACAATTTTCATTGGTTACTGTTGCTAGTTTGAATGTATGAACATTGTAAACCAGGAGTGTCAAGGCCTCGAGCACCAACATGCCACTATCCTGTGTGTTTGCCTACTTCAACACACCTGAATCAAACACTCAACAAGTCTGTTAACGACCCGTTCATCTGAATCAGGTGCACTGAAGCAGGAAAACATCTAAACTATGCAGTGGCCCTTGATGCCTGGAGTGTGACACCCCTGTTGTAAACCAATTAGTAATTGTCGTGTCACGGCATGATGACAAATCAAAACAACCTGAACAATCATACTTTGTTTCCACTATTGTCTTCTAGTAATAAGGTCCCGGGTTTGACACCTGATTGGGGCCTTTTTGCAAGCAGGGGGTTTTCTGGATGGGTTAAGTCCAGTATCCACCACTATGTACTCTGCCTCCCACCCAGTGACTGCTGGAGATGAGCTCCAGGTCCTGGACAGGATGAAATGAGCAGCTTATGTCAACCATTTCAAGATTAATTTAATAATAACTGATGCTATTTGAGGAAATTATTTCTCTGCATTTGGCCCATCCATGAGGAGCAGAGGGCAGATATTTTGTACTGTGCTAGGGGCAGTTTCAGGGTTCAATCTCCCCTATTAGGCTACGGTTGGCCTGTACAGATCCACTAGGCGTTCAGCGTTGAGTTACAACCCCAAATCTGGAGTTTTTCCATGGGCACTGTTTTCTTTCAAGTTTTACTTAAACCATGTTTTATGTGTTAAAATGACGCACGGTTAAAGCAGCAATCTAGAGTGTGAATGTGTTGCACCTTTAGGTCCCGCCCCTCTGAGTCCATGATAGCAATGTGATGGCAAAGCGTCAGCTGTAATCAGTTTTTTTCTTAACTTGTTTTGGTTTCACGTGTCTTTGCAGCGTTGTAAACAACTTGTAGACGCCGGCTGGCCGCAGTTCTTCAGGATACGTGTGTGCGCTTCGTTGACTGACAGGTGTACTATCACGCTATTGGCTAATGCGGGGCAGCGCTCAGTGAAACTTAAATGGGTTTGAGTAAGAAAAAAAAATAAGATTTTTTTTCCTGACATTATATTTCAGAACCGGGTCGACTGTCATTTTTATGGATTTTTAAAAAAATCATACATAACTCCTGAAAAGAGGAAAACTCAGGATCACAGCTTTAAAGCTGCTTTTGCTCTCTCACAATAACAGTCTGTAGATAGTACACTGGCATTTGGTATGTCAACTTGTCTATTCATCAACTTTTTGTTAAAATGAGGAACAAGCTTAACTTCTATTTGTTGGTCTCTTCTTCTTAAAGACATTTGATGTGATATTCAAAAGAATTCAGTCTTCTCCCCCTTGTACACATGAAGACACGCCCACATTTCTGACCTCTGTTGTGTCCACATCACACCCACGCACTTCATTTGAATTTGCCAAGATACAGAAACTCAGCACACATGAGAAAATTAAGTCAAAGTGCAGTCATTGGAGGATTCTGGGGATTTTAAGCTGGGAATGAAGCCGAATTAACAGAAAGAGAAAGAAGAATGAAGAAGGAAATCTGGAAATATTTCAGTTTCAAAAATGTCATGACTCAAAGTTGCTCGCAGCCATGCCAGGTGCTTCAGTTCTGCCAGGACTGTCAGTTGTTTAATACCAACAGATGGTACAAGAAAAGTTCCAGGTTCCACCCAAAATCCTTTCAATCCTCTTGTCAAACACCAACATGCCCAAAATCTACTAACTCACTCACTTTTACCTCAATCATTAAAAAATAGATATTCCTGCAGATGATTTCCCTTAAATTCACAACATTTAACTGTCTGTTTAGGATCAGCTGCCGCCTTTCTCAACACAGCTGAGTGTGAAGGTTTCCTAATGACTTTGTTGCACACAGGTGCTGATTTGAGTTAAGCTTTAAAGCTGTTTATAACTGGTTAGACATGTTACAGACAAGCAGGTGCCAGATCAGTGTGTGTTTTTACTGAAGCTAATTTGGGCTCTCAAGCCTACAGGTGCTGAGTGGGGAGATTTTTACAAATGGTGGGATGTCATTAGGCCAACAGGTGCTGACCTGTGCTGCAATAACAACATCTGACTGTGGCCACCTGGCTTCATGTGCCAGAATTGAATTATTTCTTTGGGTTAGAACTGGTTGAGGAGGATTTTATTAGTGCGGCTGATGGACTTAATCACAACCACATGAAACTTGATTGAGAGCAGAAGAGTTTTCTCATAATAAACAATGATGAGCATGAATTTTTGCACAGCACATTAGCAGAACAGCAGCTTTAATCCTCTGTGTATACACAGATGCTTTTAAGCTCTCTAATGTTCACTAAAAGCCCAGTAATGATTCTGCACATAAAATATAACGTAAAAAGAAAAACGACTTCAAGATAAATCATGTCTTAGTTTGTAGCTTGTTTGCATGCTTTTATATGATTGTGGAATAATCAATATGCATATACTCACCTAAATGATTATTAGGAACACCTGTTCAATTTCTCCTTAATGCAATTATCTAATCAACCAATCACATGGCAGTTGCTTGAATGTATTTAGGGGTGTGGTCCTGGTCAAGACAATCCCCTGAACTCCAAACTGAATGTCAGAATGAGAAAGAAAGGTGATTTAAGTCATTTTGAACGTGGCATGGTTGTTGGTACCAGACAGGCCGGTATGAGTATTTCACAATCTGCTCAGTTACTGGGATTTTCACGCACAACCATTTCTAGGGTTTACAAAGAATGGTGTGAAAAGGGAAAAACATCCAGTATGCGGCAGTCCTGTGGGCGAAAATGCCTTGTTGATGCTAGAGGTCAGAGGAGAATGGGTCGACTGATTCAAGCTGATAAAAGAGCAACTTTGACTGAAATAACCACTCATTACAACCGAGAAATGCAGCAAAGCATTTGTGAAGCCACAACACGCACAACCTTGAGGCGGATGGGCTACAACAGCAGAAGACCCCACCGGGTACCACTCATCTCCACTACAAATAGGAAAAAGAGGCTACAATTTGCACAAGCTCACCAAAATTGGACAGTTGCGGACTGGAAAAATGTTGCCTGGTCTGATGAGTCTCGATTTCTGTTGAGACATTCAAATGGTAGAGTCAGAATTTGGCGTAAACAGAATGAGAACATGGATCCATCATGCCATGTTACCACTGTGCAGGCTGGTGGTGGTGGTGTAATGGTGTGGGGGATGTTTTCTCTGCACACCTTAGGCCTCTTAGTGCCAATTGGGCATCGTTTAAATGCCACGGGCTACCTGAGTATTGTTTCTGACCACGTCCATCCCTTCATGACCACCATGTACCCATCTTCTGATGGTTACTTCCAGCAGGATAATGCACCATGTCACAAAGCTTGAATCATTTCAAATTGGTTTCTTGAACATGGCATAGAGTTCACTGTACTACAACGGCCCCCACAGTCACCAGATCTCAACTCGATAGAGCATCTTTGGGATGTGGTGGAACGGGAGCTTCATGCCCTGGATGTGCATCCCACAAATCTCCATCAACTGCAAGATGCTATCCTATCAATATGGACCAACATTTCTAAAGAGTGTTTTCAGCACCTTGTTGAATCAGTGCCACATAGAATTAAGGCAGTTCTGAAGGGCATCAAACACCGTATTAGTATGGTGTTCCTAATAATCCTTTAGGTGAGTGTATACTTGTTTGTGAATTTAACTCCAGACTAAAAAAACTAAAGATGTAATTGAAGTTAAAGATTAATTCTTTATGTTTAACATCTTCGTTTAACATTTTGGCATGTTACAATTTGTTCATTAGCAATATGCAAAATGAAGCCATAAATTTCAAGTTTATCCCAAAGACAATGTTTTAACACGTTGCCTTAAACTAAAGCTGTCAGCTTTATTTACAGTCGAAACGTTCGATATCTCTGTTCTAAAAAGGGCTGCCGAGTATGTGACAACCACATTTCTCACTTCACTCATACTCTCAAGCCACATACGTATTTTTTGCATGAGGTAAACATCGCATTTACAGCCATAGCATTGCGGTACAAAACAGGAAACTGAACCTGAAATTTGCATTAATAATTGTGAGATTCTGAGACCAGTAAAGTAAAAAAAAAAAAACACCAAATATTCTTTGTTACAATCTAATAAGGATTCAAAAGACGCTGTAGAAAAATGTAAAACTAAATGAAAAAGATATTGAGACTAGAATAAAAATGTTATTGACTTGACAAAAATTTTAAAAAATTTTGGGTCACTGGTTTGATTTTGGATTTTACTTCTTTTATTTTACTTAAAGCTTTAAAACTCTTCTCAGTTATGCTTGAACAGCCCTCAGTTTTTTTGTTGTTGGATTTACATTTAAAGCTGCTATACTTAATTTGCATAACAAATTAGCTTAACATATTTTTTTTTTCATGCCCATTAAAAACGTTTTAACACAGCATGGAGAAAAATATGTTGTGAAGATTAAACAAAATAATTAAGTGGTTCTCCCGTATTTGTCTAAAACCATCAACCAATCAAATGGCTCGGCATGAAAGGAATGATTGGACGGACTTCCGCATTTATTTGGCTTCTGTGCTCCTAAAAAACTGAGACATATTACGGCAGAACACCACTGCCGCAGTGTTCGCCGCTCTACCATGTCACAGCAGGAGAAACAGCCGCCGTCTGGTTCCACGTCAGGTTCAGGACAAAGTAACAATTAATGTCAGTTGTTCGTTGTTATATTGTTTTCACTTACAGGTGATTCCGCCATGTTACGGTACATGAATGAACTGCGGAGTGTCTTGCACTCTGTTGTCTTCTGGGGCTACATGTGTTTCCAAACCTGGGGGGGCGTGGCTTAGGAATTCTACCCGACGGGAGGGGCTGAGAGTTCTGTGACTTTGTTGACAGTCTAAGCTAGGCAATCTGAAATCAGGGATATCAGCTTTAATTTGTGACACAATTTCTGATCCTAATATACTGATTTATTTGTGATAACAGAGAAAATATTGACTATAGTTGAAACGTAAGTTGGAGACCAGTGCAGTTTGTTTTCTGTGAACCTTTAAATCCATCCACCGGTTTGAGATCAAGCATTTTGGACCAGTTCTTGTGGAGGACTGTTTAACATTTTGCTCTTCTTAGCTGACTGATTTCAACATAAACTCTTCAGATAGTAACAGACAGCTTTGTATGGCTACAACTTAGTGACTCATGATTATTTTAATCACAAAAAGAGGAGCTCTTATGTCGGTTCTTCCAGTCAGACGTTATCCCAGCTCACAAAAACAACCAGCTACTGGCTCTGATTGGAGCTGGGCCGAACCAGGACACACCAAGGACAACTAAATGAGAGTGACAGTCTCCAAGTGGACGAGGGTGATAATTTACATCATGAGGACAGTCTGACTCTGAACTTTAATTCAGTCTGTTATAAGCAAAAAAGCTCTACTGGCCTAAAGCCACCCCAAATTAGCCAAATTAGCTGTGTCTCTTCCCTTATATATATATGTGTGTGTGTGTGTGTGTGTGTGTGTGTGTGTGTGTGTGTGGGTGTGTGTGTGTGTGTGTGTGTGTGTGTGTACCTTTAGAATGAGGGAACATCTGTAATGAAGTTAACAGAAAAAGGAAATTGATCTTCTCTTGGAGGGAGAGAGGTCGCATGAAAAATTAGATGGAGGGTGATACAGAGGAGATAATTTGGGCGGGGTTCTGTAACGTGACTCTGTAGGTCTGGTTCTCACCATCTGGGTAAGAAAAAAGTGCATTTAGGTTAAACACACGACAGATTCTGATCCTATCCACCCCGTCGCTATCCTAGAAACGTGCACATACCAGAATGATTGACGGGTAGATGGACCAATAGTCTAGATGATTCACCCAGAAGAAAAAGATCCTCCACTATACCTTTAAGGGACATTCTACAAACTAGCCAAATAAAAATGGCTGCTCTTGTCCACAAACTTGCACAGATCTTAACCTTGTTGTCGTTTCTTATTACACAAGCCTTTTATAACACAGTAACATGAGATTTAATCTGAAATCGTACAGTTTTAAAAATCAGAAAACATAAATTAAACTGAAGACGTTTTTTTGGATTAATCCTTTGGTCATCAATGTGTTTTGTTTAAATGCTGTGATTTTTCTGTCTTGATTCAAACATCTGACCAATCACCATCATCATCTTTCAAGCTTAACGCTGCATCTATAGATACTTCAGTCTAGACATTACATGATAGCTATCCATTGTGTCAAACACATTAATATTAAAGCATTGCCACCAAGAAACAATTAGCTGCTTGTATTTGTATCTCTATGAATGTGGTCTGTGTTTTGCGTTCCTTCCCACTTCTCTCTGCTCCTTCACTTGTTGCAGATTTAATCACTCATATTGTTGGAATTCACAGGCCCAGTAAATATAAAGAGTGTCGTTGTTGTGCAGCCACAAAGAGACGTGCAGGGATTCATATCGAGCCTCTGTGATATATTCAGCTCAGCGAATGACTGAGCAGAGTGCAGAGAAGAAGCCATTGTCCTGCACGTCTGACTGAACTCTGACCACTGTGCTTCACAGTAATGCACGAAATTCCTCCAACAGCCTCCTAAATGATTTAGTGTCTGTGTATTTGTGTGTTTCTCAAAGTTTAACCTCGATTTAAAACAACTTTTATTGATTTAAGATGAAGCATTAATTTATTAAATACCAACTTAAATTTGTTATGCTAATATATTATTGTATTAGTCTTGTTTACTTTTTATTTCTGGCGATTTGGAAACGTGTACCGAGAGTGTTTACAGCTTTCTGAAATGTGAGAATTCATCTACATTTCCCCGGCTTCAGGATGTCAGTCAGTTTGTTTAATACAAACACACTCTGGAACAAGAGACAACTAATAATGTCAACCGAATTTAAACAGTCTTAATACGTTTGACCTTTTCTTTTCCTTCATTCTTGCAGTGTTGCTGAATTTTGCCTTGTCCTTCAATGTGGATCAGAAGAATAGCCTGTCCTTTGAGGGGCCACTGGAGGACATGTTCGGCTACAGCGTCCAGCAGTTTGAGAATGATGAGGGAAAGTGGTGAGTTGCATTTTTCATGCATTATGTCAAATAGAGGATATCAAGAGCTCAAAAAGCTGCAAATCATCCATTGAACATCCATCTAAAAGTTCCTGTTTTCCTCACAAATACATTAAATGAGAGATGACATGGGTGTTCACACACCATACATGTATGTTTGACCTCGTGTTTGTGTCAAAGAGGACAATTTTTGCTATTTTTTATTTCTAAATAACGAGTTTTTTATATTTAAATGTCGGCATTTTTTCAGTCTGAATCTTATTGGGGTTTTTGCACTAAAGACTCATTCAGTTTATTAAAACAGTTAGTAAAGTAACAGCCTTATGATGTCATTCTTCCACCATGCACTGGACTAAAAGGATTTGACTTCTTACTTTAGGCAAACAGTGAATTTATGAGCTATTATATGGAGATAAATATAAATCATTAATTTATTGTATCTGAACTGGAAGTTTTTGGTATGTTTGAACTTAGTTCAGAAGATTGCGACTAAAATGAAGATCATTTTTGAACAAATTAGGACATATTCCAGACGTTTTTTTTGACAAATTTGACTTTTAAACAAGTCCTCTTTATTATCAGTCATTATCCAAACCAGTTGATTCCTGTTCAGGGTCGCAGGGAGTTGGTGTCTATCTCCTGCAGTCACTGGGTGGGAGGCGGGACTACACCTGGACAGGTCGCCAGTCCATCATAGAGACACATATGAACAGACAACCCCTTACACACACACACCTAGGAAGAATTTAGAGCTACAAGTTGCCCTAGAAAAACCCAAACTCACTAGGAGAATATACAAGCTTCAAGCAGAAAAGACCCCAGCCTGGTTTAGAACCCAGAATCGCACCACATTTAATAAAGAACATTGAAATAAATGTAACCGAGGCGTTACTGGTGTTTCAAATCTCTACTGCTTGTCGTCATTGTGCCAAATATAAAAAAAGAACAACAACACTGGTGGTCCTAAGTACTCTAATTAGAACGATTCATTTCACATCTTCAGATTAGATTATTTAAACTCTTTTGCATTTACAAAAATAAATAATGTAAATATAAGGGGAACACCATCTGTTGCTATAAAAAGGGATGCTAGCTTTTTACTACTCGCTCTTAACCATAAACTGCCCACTGGAGTACCCTCACACATAGCCTGTAAATACATTAAAACAAAGCAGCTGTGGCTTCCTGCTAAAACAACCCAGGAACACATCTTTGAAACCTTGTTAAAGGCCATTAAAGTGTTGTAAATGGCACTCTGCCGCTCATTCTTTCTACATCTCTTCTTTAGTTACTCCAGCTTTATGGTTCACTTTCCAACCTGTTGCAAGCCACATCTGATTTTAATCCACATCTGATCAAGCTCATATCAAGTAATTCGCCTCCATAATCTTGTTCTAGTTCAGAGATGAACAAAACAAAAGAAAACAGCTGGATAACCTGAAGGAAACAACAGAAACAAAGAGGAAGGTTGTAAAAAAGAAAAAGGATAAATGATGGTGGGGTGTAAATGTGCAGAATCAGATTTTATGTGTGAGTCTCGGGTCTATTTGTGGGTGAGTATTGCAACTGAAAACCTCAGCAATTATATGATGTAACACACAAGCTGCAATAACTGGGAGGTGTCTAATTAGCAGCACATGTATCCACCAGCCCTCCACCCATGGCTGTGTTGAAAAGTTAATCAGATGCAAAGAGAAAAAAACGTGTCACAGATGGTTCATGAATCAATTTATTGGAGCTTCGATACGCTATAAGTTTTATTTTTTCAGGATTGTTGCATTAAATCTCTCAAAACTTCAGTTTCTTCTCAAGTGGATGTTGCAAAAAAAAAAAAAAAAAAAACCTTCTGTGCAATAACAAATTTTTGCTTATTTGTGTAAAGAATTTGTAAGAAAAACAGCAAATGGAGAATTTCAGAAGCTTAAAAAAAAAAAACACGTTTTTATCAGCTGTTTATTTCACATATATTACCTGCTGCAGAAAAAAACATTACCTGTCGTGTGCCACGACTTGTGATTCATACTGTGGTGTTCCTCACTAGAAGCTGGAACAGACAGAGCCGAGTTTGTTGTTGTTGTACTCTGCTTCTCATTTTAAATGAGCTCATTAGACTTGAGGAATGTTAATAAGCCCGAGTGTTTAGAAGAAGGCGGATGACTGCCTGTTTTTAGCATCATTTTACTGATTGAGTGACACGATTTTCTGAAACACACGTGACATAATCACATGATCTAACATTAGAAAACAGCTGAAATATATCCATCAGAATGTGAGAAAAAAATGAGAATTGGGAGTAAATTTGATGTTTTTTGTTTATGTTTTTTCAGTGTAATTGGATTAGATTGATAATAATGTTAAACGACGGCAGTAAAAGCCAAACATAATAAACTATAATAGCTTCCCCAGACAATCTAAACCTTATTGGTTAATTTAACAATATAAGTATAATTGAACCCAATTTGAGCAGTTATGGAGCTCACAGCTGCTGCTACAGTGGGGCAAAAAAGTATTTAGTCAGCCACCAATTGTGTAAGTTCTCCCACTTAAAAAGATCAGAGAGGCCTGTAATTTTCATCATAGGTATACCTCAACTATGAGAGACAAAATGAGGAAAAAAAATCCAGAAAATCACATTGTCTGATTTTTAAAGAATTTATTTGCAAATTATGGTGGAAAATAAGTATTTGGTCACCTACAAACAAGTAAGATTTCTGGCTTTCACAGACCTGTAACTTCTTTAAGAGGCTCTTCGGTCCTCCACTCGTTACCTGTATTAATGGCACCTGTGTGAACTCGTTATCAGTATAAAAGACACCTGTCCACAACCTCAAACAGTCACGCTCCAAACTCCACTATGGCCAAGACCAAAGAGCTGTCAAAGGATACCAGAAACACAATTGTAGACCTTCACCAGGCTGGGAAGACTGAATCTGCAATAGGTAAGCAGCTTGGTGTGAAGAAATCAACTGTGGGAGCAATTATTAGAAAATGGAAGACATACAAGACCACTGATAATCTCCCTCGATCTGGGGCTCCACGCAAGATCTCACCCCGTGGGGTCAAAATGATCACAAGAACGGTGAGCAAAAATCCCAGAACCACACGGAGGGACCTAGTGAATGACCTGCAGAGAGCTGGGACCAAAGTAACAAAGGCTACCATCAGTAACACACTACGCCGCCAGGGACTCAAATCCTGCAGTGCCAGACGTGTCCCCCTGCTGAAGCCAGGACACGTCCAGGCCCGTCTGCGGTTTGCTAGAGAGCATTTGGATGATCCAGAAGAGGATTGGGAGAACATCATATGGTCAGATGAAACCAAAATAGAACTTTTTGGTAGAAACTCAACTTGTCGTGTTTGGAGGGGAAAGAATGCTGAGTTGGATCCAAAGAACACCATACCTACTGTAAAGCATGGGGGTGGAAACATCATGCTTTGGGGCTGTTTTTCTGCAAGGGGACCAGGACGACTGATCCGTGTAAAGGAAAGAATGAATGGGGCCATGTATCGTAAGATTTTGAGTGAAAACCTCCTTCCATCAGCAAGGGCATTGAAAATGAGACGTGGCTGGGTCTTTCAGCATGACAATGATCCCAAACACACCGCCCGGGCAACGAAGGAGTGGCTTCGTAAGAAGCATTTCAAGGTCCTGGAGTGGCCTAGCCAGTCTCCAGATCTCAACCCCATAGAAAATCTCTGGAGGGAGTTGAAAGTCCGTGTTGCCCAGCGTCAGCCCCAAAACATCACTGCTCTAGAGGAGATCTGCATGGAGGAATGGGCCAAAATACCAGCAACAGTGTGTGAAAACCTTGTGAAGACTTACAGAAAACGTTTGACCTCTATCATTGCCAACAAAGGCTATATAACAAAGTATTGAGATTAACTTTTGTTATTGACCAAATACTTATTTTCCACCATAATTTGCAAATAAATTCTTTAAAAATCAGACAATGTGATTTTCTGGATTTTTTTTCCTCATTTTGTCTCTCATAGTTGAGGTATACCTATGATGAAAATTACAGGCCTCTCTGATCTTTTTAAGTGGGAGAACTTACACAATTGGTGGCTGACTAAATACTTTTTTGCCCCA
>SSNP01000013.1:4873554-4911776 GCA_006937955.1 Pachypanchax playfairii | reverse complement strand
TTACCTGCTGCAGAAAAAAACATTACCTGTCGTGTGCCACGACTTGTGATTCATACTGTGGTGTTCCTCACTAGAAGCTGGAACAGACAGAGCCGAGTTTGTTGTTGTTGTACTCTGCTTCTCATTTTAAATGAGCTCATTAGACTTGAGGAATGTTAATAAGCCCGAGTGTTTAGAAGAAGGCGGATGACTGCCTGTTTTTAGCATCATTTTACTGATTGAGTGACACGATTTTCTGAAACACACGTGACATAATCACATGATCTAACATTAGAAAACAGCTGAAATATATCCATCAGAATGTGAGAAAAAAATGAGAATTGGGAGTAAATTTGATGTTTTTTGTTTATGTTTTTTCAGTGTAATTGGATTAGATTGATAATAATGTTAAACGACGGCAGTAAAAGCCAAACATAATAAACTATAATAGCTTCCCCAGACAATCTAAACCTTATTGGTTAATTTAACAATATAAGTATAATTGAACCCAATTTGAGCAGTTATGGAGCTCACAGCTGCTGCTACCAACCTGCCCACCCTCATTTTCTTTCTGCACATGTTCATGTTATCATAAAATACTTTAATATATTGGGCTGCAGTTTCAGTGATATAACAAGCTAAATTGTTTTTTGGTTTGTTTTTAGGGTTCTGATAGGATCACCTCATTCAGGCCAGCCACGTTATCGAACAGGAGATGTTTACAAGTGTCCTGTCGGAAGGGGGAGGAACACTTGTGTCAGACTGGAGCTGCCAAGTAAGAAACTATGATGTGTGTGTTTGTGTGTTACTGCAGATTGCAAAGATGTCAGATCCTTAAAATTGATGAAAAAAAAAGTAGTGTTTTGTGGTTACATGCAGTTTTCTTACAAATTAACAAACCAAATATGAGAGCTTGTCCTACATGGTGACCTACAGTGTTGCTGCAGCACTACAAACTATCAGCACAGATAATGTCGCCTAATTAACTCAAATAGAATAAACAAGATTTAACAAAGATTTTCTTCTTCTTTCAAATCTGAGAGTAACTTAGGACAAGCAAAAAGGAGACAAATTTAAGCTCAAAAACAACTAACATGAGCTTCTCCTATTTTCACATCGTCTGCTCGTTAAACAATCCTCCTCCACTTCTGAATTTCAAAAGAGATGAAAAATCAAACGATTTGTGAATCTGAATGAATAAATTATGAGCAGCACTTTTATTCATACCGTAATTTTTTTAATTTTTTTTTATACTTATCAAATTATTAGATTATCAAATTAAATACCATAGAACAAAAACAACATACTCAAACACATAAAAAATAATAGTAAAAACAAAATAATTTAAAAAAAAACCAAAACAACCAATAAAGAAAACAAAAAAAATTGCTTAAAAATAAAAAATGTATGCGCACATATAAGCGTTAGATGGCCTTAAAAACTGTATCCATTCAGTTTTAGTCTTAGTCCCTTAATAATTCTTAATTACAATAATCAGTAATTATAATTAGTAATGTTTCAATGTAGACAAATATCTTTTTATTTATCCCTAAATGTATTTAACAAGGACCTTGACTAAATTTATTTAACTAATCTATTTGATTTTTATACTAAATTTAGTTCATTCTCAATTTCTTTTATAAACCTCTTCTTATGAAAAACCTCTTCCGCGTTCCTTATTTTATGAGTGATCTTGTCGTTCATTTGAACTTCTTGCAACTTCATACCGTAAATTTGATACTGTGCGTTTAAATTAACTGCACATTCAAAGCGCCTGGAGGACGTCGTGTCTATCGGAACAGGAAGACAGAAAATGAACCGGGTCTAAGTTTATCCAGCAGATCTGCAGCTCCAGAAGAAATGTTTTTACACTTTGATTTCTCAGAGTGATCTGACAATCGGATTTAAAGCGTCTTGTTGCTGGTAAATAATTGGATAAGGATGTATTTATTGTATCTGAAACATAAGCTTTGACATAAAAGACATGTTTAGTCTGTAAAACATCATCTAAACTGGAGCCAGACAACATAATAACAAATGTAGAGCAGTTTACATCGTGGCAACAGAACTCACAAACTGAATCATGACGTTCCAGTGAAAACAAGCGTAACACTTTAGATATGAAGAGTATTTATTACACTGGACCCTATTTGATATTTTGATGCTGTCAATCAACTGAATCTCTCAATCTGTACTCAGTGATGACACGCCCACATAGTCCGATCGGTCATGTTGGATTTATACGAGCGAAACCATAATGAGTGTGCGGTTGTTGTGTTGAAATCTTTAATCACGTTTTCATTCAAACAGCAAAAACTGAAAGTGGTTATGCACCGATCATTAAATGTGATGAAATACAACATCATTTTTGAGTCACTTGCTAAATAGTGTTGCTATAAGGTTACAGTTTGTTTGGGAAATGATAAGATAAACTGTTGACTGAGTAAAAGTAATCTTATGTTACAGCCTGAGAGAAATAGTGGAGGCACAATATGTTGAGGAAATGGACCCGGAATGCAGGTTAGAGGGTGGAGGAACTTAGTCAACTTTAGTGAAGAACAGGGCGGATGAGGCAGCAACAAAACTTACACGAGGGATCACTTACAGGAACACACAGGGAACCAGCGAGGACGTGAACTGGACAAACCAAGCAGAGCTGGGAGGGTGATTTACTGACTGAGAGCAGGTGAAATGATTAACAGATGGGGGCCAGGTGTGTTGAGCTGGAGCAAAGAGAACTGAAGGAGGAAATACAAATACATAATGAGGAAACAGCACAGAGACTTACCAAAAACCAAAAAAGAAACTGAAAACAAGAGAAAAAAATAAAATGACAAAACTCCAACATGACAGTCTGCTGTGGTTTGGAAACCAGTCGAGCCGCATGAAATTATAAAAACATAATATGGCCTTACTAGTCTTGAATGTATTTTTTTACTGCACTCTTTTATTCAAGGCTGCATGGTGGTGCAATGGGTAGCACTGTTGCCTTGCATTGAGAAAGTCCCGGGTTTAAAACCAGGCTGGGTCCTTTCTGCATAGAGCAGGGCTATTCAAATCCAGGCCTCAAGGGCCGGTGCCCTTAGATGTTCCTCTGCTCCAACACAGCTGATTCAAATTTTCCAACTTCCTCCTCAGCATGGCAAAGTTCTGCAGAAGTCTGCTAACGAGCCATCATTTGATTCCAGTGTGTTGAATCAGGGAAAGACCTAAAACATGCAGGATACTGGCCCTTTAGGCCTGGAGTTGAATAGCCCTGGCATAGAGTTTGCATGATCTCCCCGTGCATGTTTGGGTTTTCTCCAGGGACTACAGCTTCCTCCTGCAGACCAAAAACATGCACGAGGTTAACATGCAACTTTAAATTGTCTTTAGGTGTGACAGAGTGGTTGTTCATCGACAGGTTGTAACTATGGAGCTAGAATTGGGACTTTAGTTTTGTACTTGAGATGGTTGGTGGTGAGCAGTGTGCAGACCTCTACCCTCCTCCTGCCACGATTGAATGGAAATTTAAGAAAAATGATTTGTTGGTCAAAATCAGCCACTCGTTGGTTCTTCCAGGCAACCCAAATATGGTAAAAAATGTTTTGTAACTTGCGTGTTTTGTCCCCTGTAACTTGAAACCTGTTACTTTAAACTTGTAACATTAAAATGTGTGCAAGTTTCAGAACTGAGTACAGAAATATGTTACAAGTACAAAACCGAAAGGTACAAGTACAGACTCCACTGATGACAAAGACTCTCTTTTCCCTACAGCTTTCTGTTGCATGTGAACACATCACGAGTAACTGGATGTTTGTACCACTTAAATACATTTAACATTGAAGTTTTATTTTCATTTCATTGTTAAGAGTCACAGATAAAATTCTGAAGAATTCAGCATTATATAATTTGAGGTAACTGGGTATGTTTAAACACTTCCTGTGTCCTGTTTGAGTAAATCTGATGGTCTTAAACAAAAGATGACTTTAGGATTTGTGCAAATATTAATTACACCTATCTTTCTAACTGAAAAGGGTTTATTTCATATGAGAATTTCCTCATAGGAAGGTTGATTTGGGATTCAGTTTGCATACAAATGTATTTTTACTAGAGTATTTGGATCTATTCGAAGGGAAAAGCCCAGTATGATCCAGGGCATTGCAAAACTGAGGCATTAATAGCTAATTTTAGCCAAGTTGTGATTGCTTAATAATTCGTTTCTTCCCTTTTTTTTTACCTCTTCTACAACATTTGTGTTTAACAGCCAAAAATCACACTTAAAAGGACATCATGGTAAATCACAATTTTAACCATATGTCAGTGATTATTACATCTTCAGGAAAAACCAATGAACGAAAGGAGCAGCAGCTCTTCCTGTGGGAAAAAGGAGAAGAATTTGTTCAGCTGTTTGTCTTCTGTGCTGATTTCACTTTGTCTCATTGTGTTTTTTCATCCTTTTTTTTTTTTCTTCAGAAAACACTACTGTTCCCAACGTGCATGAAATAAAGGAAAACATGACCATGGGAACCACACTTGTGACCAATCCCAATGGAGGCTTTCTGGTAAGCGGGAACTGAACAACATAAGTTCACTGGATCACTAAGTTCACTAAACAATGTATTTGAGAACATAAATCAAGCTTCATTTCCTGGGAGCGTAATGGGATACTGCATGTGAATCAACCATACAGATAAAAAAATTGTTTGTTATTTCAGAAATCCTGCTAACACATTATTTCCATCCTGATGAGCATTTACACAATTTACTAAGTGGTTCAAGCAAATTTGTCAAAGAAAACAATGTAAACAGTCACGTGTAACTGAAACTCAAAATACCTAAATAATCATTACCACAAAATATCAACAGAACTTTTCAACTGTCTGTGTTTATGTTCTCGAATTCCACATACTTTATTATTATCAAATGTGCAGTTTTATGCTTGATTTTTGTATAATAATAATAATAATAATACATTTTATTTAAAGCACCTTTCAGGACATCCAAGGTCGCTAAACAGGATAAGAACACTAGTAAAAAAAAAATAATAATAATTAAAAAAAAAACATAATAAAATGAAATATGTCTCATCATTTTGGTGTGAAAGATACGTGTTTATCTATTTTTTGTCCTTGTAACTAGCATCTTTTAGTGACATTTCTAGGTCTATTCACCTCTTGGATACAGTTTTTCACTTTGGTACAATAGTTTATCAATAATGTTCACATAATCGCACTTTTTCATGCTGCCAGATATTTTTTTGTCAATTTAAAGCTTCTTTAAAGGATCTGTGACTGTCTTTTCCCTCTCTGGAGAGACTTCAAGGATTTCTGGTAGTTTAAAATAGTCCCTGTCTAACCCTCAGATTGAGTAGTTCTTTTCTCTTGGGTTCCCTGCTATTCCTCTGCAATAACCCTGAACCTCCTCTCACCCATGACCTCATATTGGTGGAAAACTAACCAGTCACAGCCTGTGAGCTTCAGTCTCTCAGTGTCTGAGTTTGTTTGTGTATGTGTGTCTCCACAGGCGTGTGGTCCTCAGTACGGATACATCTGCGGCCAGGAGCGGTTTATCTCAGGGGTTTGTGCCAACGTCAGCTCCTCCTTTGAAATCCTCAACTCCATTTCTCCAGCAGTGCAAAGTACGCAGCTGTTCTGTGCAGGACGTGATTCATCTGATCACACCAGGATAAGAGATTAGGATCTACTAATCATAGCAGTACCACCCAACACCCCAAGACATCTAACTCAGTCCTCCTAAGAGAAGAGGACGATTAGAGCATTCTTCTTAATGTAAACTTATTTGCCAGTCTTCCTCCCCGGCCCGGCCCAGTCGCATCTGCTGCATTGTATGCCCAAGTTAGGAGACAGTTCACAGCGACTGCACTAAATATCCTTGGAAGGAAACGTCCACGTAGAAAGTAGCGTGTAAACAGTCTCCAGTCATTGTCTCCTTCTGTTTCTCTTCTTTTTCTGAATCACGTTACTTCCCTTATATACAAACTGATCATACGTCACTATTAAAAAAACCTTCAAAGTCCAGAAGTACAATAAAACATCCAGAGTTTTTGTTGGTTTTATACGGCAGACCTCACATATTAGTAGGCTGTAAGATTTACACATCAAAATTTTTTGTTTGGCATGCAAATAAAATCAAAAAGTGCACCTCATTAGACCTTTTTCTGAGGATTTTTTTTCCTGTTTGTACTTTAAAGAGGTCCTTCCATTAAAAACGTTTTTTTTTCTGAGGTTTCTGTTGAATATTTTAGCTCCACATGTGTTCTTACCTTCATAGTGGGTGTGAAAACAGGTCAACAACTTCTCTTTCAGTTTTTATCTCTCAAACTACGCAGGTGGCGATAACACCCGAGTTCTCCCGAGTCCGAACGGCCTGTATCTGTTTCATCACAACTCCTTTGTTCAGTAGTCTTCGGCAGCTCCCACAGTTGAAACCACGCCTAGCATGCTGCTGGCTAAAAGCTGTAGCATAAGACGTAGCAAACAGGAAGACACGGCACCTGATGTTGTCATGCGCAGTGGGGCAGGAAACAGTATTCTTTGCTCTCATAGGCTAGTTTGTTAGCCAATCTGAGTCCAGCAAATTGGTATAATGAATATGAACAAGCTTCTGCTCGAGGCCTGATGGAAGGAGCCAGAACCACCCGAATTTTAATGCAGATAGATTGAAAGGTCTGTTAATCAGTGTTTCCTGACGTCTTGTAGTTCTAAAATGTTTCATATTACTGGTTAATACTTAAGAAATAACCACAAAGTCCTGAAATGTGTATGAAATTGCCTTTTTAAATGATTGTTTTTCTATATTTATGATCTCAGAACAATTTAGCATGTGAGCCCATAAAGCAAATCAATGGCACACATGCATGCACATAATGAAAAATGCTGCTCTGAGTTATATAACAGTTTGATTTGGTGACACTGGAAAAAGACTTAGCTCAGTTGCTTAATGTTTATTAGACCAGTATAAAATGTATAGTTCAGGTAGAATCTCCAACATCGTAGTTGTTGCCTTCTGAAAAGCTAAACTTACCATGTAAATAACTGCAGTTTTCTTTTTGTTTTTTAAGACTGTTCGAGGAAACTCGACATTGTGTTTGTGCTGGATGGATCTAACAGTATCTACCCCTGGGAAAGTATCGTAAACTTTACGTTACGCTTCCTGAAGAACATTGATATTGGACAAAACTACTCACAAGTAAGCTGAATATGTTGAATAAGTGAATCTATGAGTTAAACACATTCACATCGCTAACATCGTTTGCGAAATGAAATGGGCCAATAATGTTAATCAGATGAGAAAAACAAAATAATTTAAGGAAATTTGTTGGCTGATTGTTCAAGATGTGATATTCTTGATGTCTATAGTTGATTTTTTTTACCAGCCGTAGGAACAGAGGTTAAAGGCTGGTTTAAAATTGCTTTTTGTTATTGAGTCTTACACAATTAATATCTTACTTGTTGGAGATAACACTGTAAACAATATCACTAAGGAGATATACTGAATAGTTCTGATCTGATTGGGTCAATTCTAAAGTGGATGATTTTCATCTTGAAAAAACAACAACACTATTTTATTAAATTGATACCCCTAATTACACTATTATTAAGCAGAACTGGCACCTCGGTTACTGGCAGAGCTCTGATGTTGTTCAAAGACTCTAAAAACATCAAACCTTTCCACAAATCCTCACTTTAAAAAGTATGTACTGTCCCTTTAATCACTCAAAAATTAGGGCCGGGACTTTAACGCGTTAATTAAGATTAATTAATTACACCAAAATAACGTGTTAATTTTTTTTAACGCATTTTAATCGCACTTATTTAAGCACCGCAGAACATCTCTCATGAGTTTCAGCGGACCGATTATACTAGCGAACCTACCAGCGTTCATTATTTAGGACAACAACAAACCACAGTGAACATGAATGAAGAAGCGACCGCTTTGATTGGCCCCGTGGATGGGAAGTTTTGTTATAAAAAATTACTGGATGGAAGCGTGGATAAGAGCATGTGTGCAAGCTATGCAGCAAGGAATTTGCACATCACCGCAGCACATCGGGCCTGAAGTATCACCTCAATGTTAAAGGGACATAAGGCAAGATTTGTGAAAAACTACACATGCATTTCCAGTTTATTCAATGCTAATGGGTCATGAAGCATTAAAAACCCAAAATAACGAGGCCATCCGCATATATGTCTGTTGCCTTGGAAACGCTGTGTGCTACATAATGCGCTGCAGTTCGACGTCCGAATTTCCCGCGCAGTTGTAGGGATGTGACGTAAATTGACGCTGCATGCGCGTTGCCGACAGCTCTTGAACAGGAAGAACATGGACGCCGTGGACTTGGATTCGAACACTGAAGGTATTCTTATGGATGTTTCTGCAGCCATCAAACGACCTGCATCCACTCTCACCCCCCAAAAAAGTGGCACCACGAAGAAAAAAAAGACTTTATCAGCGGCATCTCGTGAGTCAAAAAAAAATATGAGCGAAGCCGGGCAGGCACCCGCATAAATATTGGATATGCGTTCGGTTCATGGAGGGAACTTCAGCTGCATTTGGGAGTGAAAACGGATGCTGACATGGCTCATTTCCTTGTGACCAGGTGAGAAAACATTATAGGTCGTGTTTAGAGCCTGATACAGTATGAAAATGATGAGATCAAATCAAATAACAGAGAGGAGAGACCTGACGTGAAGTATATTAGCCTCCCCGGTGCAGTGCTGTGAAGACGAACAGTCTGTAAAGCGTCTGTGCGCGCTCCCGTGCCGGCTTGGCTGGTGGCTGCAGTTAGCCACAGCGCCTGTCGCGGCAGCACTGAGTCAGATTTTGTAAAGCTGCCTTAAGTTCCTTTAAACATATAGCAGCTAGCGTGGACGTTAGCCCGACTCCGAGTACAAGTGTAGACATTTTCTACACTTAATGCACTGGTCTGTTGGACTTGGTTGAACAAAAATAAACAATATTTTGTTGCTTAAGCTTATGTGTATTCAGTCATGATTCAATGGTATAGCTACTAAAAATCCGTTTGAAAAAAATTCTCACTGTTCTCTGGTCAAATATTTATATGCGATTAAAATGCAATTAATTTTGATTAATTAATTACAAAGCCTCTAATTAATTAGATTAAAAATTTTAATCGAGTCCCGGCCCTATCAAAAATATCAGCTTTATTTTTTCAACTTGTCTTGGATCACATTTGAAATGGGCAGATTTTTTTTATGGTTATGTTGATCTGGTTTGGAACTTGCAAACATTTCCACAGAAATACACTGAGGTCTTCTCATCACTGTGCAGCCTGTTGGTTATAAGTCACATCTTCCATGGCTGCTGTAAACAGTGGCGGAGCTAGACTTTTATCGTTGGGGGGGCCATGGGGGGGCCAAGGATATCTCTGGGGGGTCAACTGAAAATGACAACTAACACAGTTGAGAATGACAAGTACCAGTACTATATCTATATACACAGACACACACATATACATGGAGATGTTCTGTGTTCTAATGGTTCTAATTGATAGGATTAATTGAGTATATAAAAAAATTGTGTTGTTGTTGTTAGTGTTGCCTTTAAAAATACTGTGATTGGTTTAATCTCTTTAGAGCAGATGCTAGCTCGCAGTCAGTTGAGGATAGCCTCCAGTGTTTCAATTCAACAAAGGCACACACACTGGTAATCTCCTCTTCACAACTGGGGAAGTTTATCTTTCCCATGCTACTTGAAGCCAGCATTACATGGTGTATATTGCACAAATAAGGCCAGCCACTGTGGAATAACGGTGGGTGACATGTCAATCACCTGGGGGGGGGCACCTGGGGGGGCCGGTGGGATGTCGGGGGGGGGGCGGTGCACCCCCGGCCCCCCCTCTAGCTCCGCCTCTGGCTGTAAAAGGATTATTATGTCACATCATTTCCACCAGACCAAGCCACATCCTCTGCAGACGAGGAGAGAATAACACTAAAGAAGGGAAAGTAAAAATATCTTTCATGTGGGATAATATATAAAACATGTATTTCTTTTTTTCAGGTGGGCATAGTGTCTTATGGTGCAGATGTAACTCATCATGTCAACCTGAGTCAGTTTGACAATCGTTCTGAGCTGCTGAAATTTGTTGAAGCTATTCCACAGCACCAGGGGACAAAGACACACACTTTCTTGGCCATCGAAACAGCCCGGTACGCAATACTAAAGACCTACTGCAATGAACATTGTGTTTTTCATGTTGTTAACATGTTCTTATGGTATTTTTCTGATGCTAGAGGACATAGCTCAATAAAATTAAGCTCAGAATTGCATTTCTGTGTATTTCTGCATTCAAATAGCTGTGAATCAATAGCAGATGCAAAAATACGGTTTAAAGGGGCCCTTCCATTAAAAATGTTTTTTCCAAGGTTTCTGTTGAATTTATTTAGCTCCACGGGTGTTTTTACCTTCATAGGGGATGTGAAAACGGGTCAATAACTTCTCTTTCAGTTTTAATCTCTCAAACTATGCAGGTTGCAATAACACCCGAGTTCTCCTGAGTTCGAATGGCCTGTACTTGTTTTGTCAGAACTCCTTTGCTCGTTAGTATTCATCAGCTCCCGCAGTTGAACCCACGCCTAGCATGCTGTTGGCTAAAAGCTGTAGCATAAGACGTAACAAACCGAAAGACACGACGTCTGCTGTTGCCATGTGCAGCGGGGCAGGAAACAGTATACCTTGCTCTCATAGGCTAGCTTGTTAGCCAATCCGAGTCCAGCAAATTCGAATAATGAATATTAACAAGTTGCTGCCTGAAAGCCTGACGAATCTTGACGCAGAGAGATTGAAAGGTCTGTTAATCAGTGTTTCCTGACATTTTTTAGATATAAAATATTTCATATTACTGGTTAATACTTAAGAAATAACCACAAAGTCATGAAATGTGAGGGAAAATGCCTCTTGAAAAAAAGGTCAATTTGTGAAATAAGAAAGGCATTGGGCAGGCCAAAAGCTCCTGCTCCGCTAGCTGTAAGCTAGCAGTAGAGCTAGCATAAACAGAGTACCTTCAGGAATGGAGGGGGGTTGATTCTCCATGCCAATGGTTTCACCCACAGCACAAAGGCGAATTGCTAATGAGCTACTGTCGCTATGCAGAAATACATACGAACAGCACAGGTTTTATGATTTTGGGTAAAAACGCCATAATCCTAATTTAAAGGCCACTGAGACACTTTAAAAAAGCTCAAAAGATGATCGGAGTGGGTCTTTAACACTCCTGTTTATTAAAGCAAGTGTAATAACATTGTTGATATTATTTACAATCATGTAATATCAGTGTTCAAATGACTTCAATGATTTTTTGGGCCCAATTTAGGAAAGAGGCCTTCCAGCCAGAAAGAGGAGCACGAGCTGACGCGAAAAAAGTCATGGTGATTTTGACTGATGGAGAGTCACATGATTCCTACAAGCAAAAAACAGTCGTTAAAAATTGTGACGAAGATGGCATCGAGAGGTTTGGCATTGCTGTGAGTACATATTTTCTTACCATTTGGTCAATGCTTGTGTTTGTCAAAACTATCCGAAATGTTTGCTTGTTTGTGAGGCTAGTTGAATTTGGTCATTTTACCATCTATTTTAAACATACAACATACTAAAATATTAAAAACCACATCTGACAAATTCTGGTTACTGGGAATATTCTCACTATTGATACAGTAAATTTTATTTTTTGTTGTCGTTGGCAGGTTTTGGGACACTACAGGCGGAGTAACGGAAGTGAGGAACAAGTTCAGAAGTTTATTAATGAGATAAAGTCAATTTCCAGTGAGCCATCACAAGATCACTTCTTCAACGTGTCTGACGAGCTTGTTTTGTGGAACATTACTGACACACTGGGGAAGAAGATTTTTGCCTTGGAAGGTAAAAACACAAAGTTTCATTTTGCTCATCTTATTCATCAAACATTCGCTGTAGTTTCATAAAAAGAGACATAAATGAAGCTAAAGCCAGTGTTTGGTTTGGGTTTCATTTGTGTTGTTTGGTTTTATTGATCTAAACTAGATATTTCCTTCCTCAGCTACTTCAGAGAACTCCACCTCCTCTTTTGAGATGGAAATGTCCCAAACTGGGTTTAGCGCACATTCTTCTAAAGTAAGTCCAGACGTACACTCTCAGAAATAGAGGTACGAGATAAGAACATTTTTGTACCTATAGGTAAATTGTTCCCTCAAAAGTACAATATTGGTCTTTAAAAGGTCAGAAATGTCCCTCTGAGGGTTAAAATTGATATAAAGTACAAATTTGTACCATTTCAACTGCACCTGCAACCCTGGCCAAGGCTGGTTAATCTCCATTTTATTAAGTTTTATCCATCATTTTCAATATTGTGTTTCAGAATGTTGATTTAAAACTTCAAAATGTGGCATAATTTTACTGTTTTAGTGGAAAAACTTCATAAGGTACAAAAATGGACCTGGACTACAGGGTACACCCCCAGCGACAAGAAGAGTACAAATTCTTTCAGAGGGACATTTCTGACCTTTTAAAGACCAATATTGTACTTTTGAGGGAACAATTTACCTATAGGTACAAAAATGTTCTTGTCTCGTACCTCTATTTCTGAGAGTGTATGATACATTCACAAATATCATATTTTCACAAAAAAAAAAATCACTGACTAATTTATAAAGTGAACATATATATTTAGATGTTATTGGTGTTATTTTTGTCTGACTGCATTTAAAGCGACCGACTTTGGGAAGCTGAATCATGTGCTTGTTGATTTGACCTCCTCACAAACTTCTTGAATTCATTTGATAGGTATTTCCTGCGTCTGTTAAAAACCAAACACGACCTCTTTAGACGTCCCTCTTCCTGTTCCTGACTCATGTTTATCACCTCCTCTGTCATTGTGTACATTGTCTCTGGGTATGAGGTGGCTTTCATCTTAACACTACCGGAAAAAATGAGTTGTACTACAGAGGCTCAAACACATGACATCACATGAAATCCACTTGTTTTTTGTTATTTTACTACATGCTATGGCTAAAATCCATTTATCTGCATAGAACTGGGACTTTAGTTTTGTATTTGAGATGGTTGGTGTTGAACAGTGTGCAGATCTTTACCCTCCTCTCGCCATGACTGAATGAAAATTTGAGAAATGAGATTTGTTGGTCAAAATCAGCCACTCGTTGGTTGTTCCAAGGAAACCCAATTATGGTAGAAAATGTTTTGTAACTTGTGTGTTTTGAAACCTGTAACTTGTATTTTTAAAATGTGTGCAAGTTACAGAACTGAGTTACAAGTACAAAACCAAAAGGTACAAGTACAAAATATAAGTTACAAGTAAATAACGTGAGTTGCAAGTACAAAACTAAAGTCCCAATTCTAGCTCCATACAACAAAATAAAAATACAAATGATACATGTCATGTTGTCACAAGGTTGGAGCCAAGCGCTGAAACCCAGACACGTTTGATATAAAGGAAAAAGGTTTATTTATAATAATGTGAATAATGAACAAAACAGGAACTGTGATTGCTGTGGGGGAATCTCTGTAATGAGGAGAGGAGGGTTAGAACAGAGGACAAGGAACCAGGGAACCAGCCAGTGGAGGTGAGCCTATGTGATCCAGTAGCAGTAGTACATATGGGGGGGGGGTACAGAGCCTGAGCGTTGATTGTCCATCCCTGCTTTTTAAACTGTTGCTGTGGTTGATGGTAGAATCCAGTCCAAAGGTAATCAGCAAATGCCTGTCACCTGGGAACCTGCAAACCACAGGGAAAGGAGGAAACAAGCAACTAGAAGGGGGGGGGGGGGGGGGGGGGGGGAGTGAGGGAGTAATCACAGACCAGCCCAGACTCCGAACATTTCACCTCTTATTAACTGATTTCAAGTCACTTGTGGTGACTTTATTTAATCCTTTAAAACCCAATTCCTGAAATAACAGCCAGAAAATTTCATTTGACAATTGAATCATTTTTGAATGACGATGTCATAATTACATTATATAATGCAATTGTTATATAATAAAACATGATATTGGTACTTACTGTCAGTATTTGCCATAGGGCAGAAGACATCAATCATTTCTCTTGCAGATTTAAAGCTCTTAAAAACAGGTGTGTGCATCTTGTAAAAAGCTTTTTTTCCACGTGTGTTGTGTTATAGGAGGGTTTGTTGCTGGGAGCAGTTGGAGCGTATAACTGGAACGGAACGGTGGTGATGCAAATGGCCACTGAAACAATTATTCCCAATAACACTATGTTTTACGATCCAAAGATCGACGTTGGTAAAGAAGGACTAGCTGGTTACCTCGGTGAGTTGATCTCAAGGTTTTTTTCTGATTCAACTCCATCAATTGTAGCTAATCATGTTGATTTTATTTCTGTTCAACTGTTATTTAACTGCTGCTTTATTTATTACTAATAATAACTCATATGTTAAAGGAACGCTAAGATGCATAAAGGGATTATAGGGTTATTATAGGGTTTGTGTTGTGTGGAGGAAAAAGAAATGTAACTGGTCTCATGCTTTTCTTTTTTTTTTCGTTACCCATAAATATTGTATAAAGGCTCCTCTCTCTATCTTGTTGCCTTTTATGGCTTGTGAAGTAATCAAAGCAACTTCATAACATTTATTTAATCAACATGTCATTAGATGAAGCACTGTTAGGTTCAGTAAACTCAGCTGTTGGCACATGTTGGAACCTGAAGGACCAGACCGCATCTGTTAGGTCTGCTGAGTTCTCTTCTAAAGGTGCACGATCCTGACACTTTCCACTGGTAGTTTATAGTTATAAAGCAGACTAAAGGTCAAAGAAGGTTCTGAAGATCTCCCACTTAGAGAACCAGAAGGTTGATTTAAAGGTGATACTGTGAATATGAAATATTTTTTGACTCTTTTTTTGAAAAAGATTTTTGTGTTAAAATTTGAATGTATCTCTGTGGAAATGCTTTACAGGGTATGATGTTCAATCTGCATCCACTCCTAGCGGAGAGCTGTACATCGCTGGGGCACCGCGGTACAACCACACTGGCCGTGTTGTTATTTACCATAGGGACGGGAACAACGCCTTGGTCGTTTCACAGATACTAAAAGGAGAACAGGTAAATGATTTCAAGTTTGAAGTGAGCAAATATGTGCAAATGGATTCTGGTGGTGCTCCTCATATTTTAAATTTTCCTGAAAATCAACCATTGAAAATTAAAAACTTAACTAAAAAACTAAATAATCGGCTTAGACAAAAATTACCCCTGAAAAGATGATTGAAAATAATTTGGTTACAGGGACAGTATTAAACTAAGGTGTGTCCTGTAATGCGTATCGCAGGTGCCTTTAAACTCTTTATCAGCCATTAAGCCTGTTTATATGTGACAGACATGTATGTGTGCACCACACTGAACATGGACCAGAGAAAGCAAAGACCAGAGCTGTCTGAGGAGCTCAGAGAAGATTTTAGATCTCTGTGTTAAAGATAAAGACTTCTACACTATCATCTCCAAGAAGCCTCATGTTCCTGTGATCAAAGCTGGCTATAGTTAAAAAAATTTAATGTTCATGGGCCTGTGGCCGACCTCCCAGTATGTGGACAAAAAAAGGACAGATAGAGACGATGGTAATAAAGAGTAAAGGAGGTCATTCAAAATCATTCAAACTGAACACCAAATGTCATTTTTTGAACCATGCTGGACTCAATGGAAGAAGATTCTTGAAGACTTCAATGCTCCAAAGTTTCTGAGAGAATATTATTACCAGGATGAGATCAAACTTGAGCTTTGAAATGAGCATTTACCAATGAGTTTAACATGAACTGTGTTACATGAACTTTCACCAATGAGTTTTGTTCCTCGCTGCAGATTGGTTCCTACTTTGGGAGTGTCCTCCAGACTGTTGATGTTAATATGGATTCCTACACAGACCTTCTACTCGTTGGAGCTCCAATGTACATGGGCTCGGATCGAGATGAGCAGGGACAAGTCTACGTCTACAAGCTCAATCGGGTACACATCTCTAGAAATAGCTCATATTTTCTTGTGCTGATTTTTTTTGTGCGAAAAGGCACAATAATAACAATAGCTACGTTTACATGCGCCAAATTTCCCCGATCTGATTAAAATCTTGGTCAATCTGAATTCCCAAATCCCTGTTTACATGGACACTAACTGAAATGATCTGATCATGCCATGAGTACACATGCACCAAGCACTCAATCAGGTTAAATGAGTTGAGCATGCGCACAGCGAGTTGTCTTTCCGGGGGAAGAAAAAAAAGTAAACAAACTCCGTCCTTTCTGCACGTCTTTCCCGCCCCATCGTGTGCTCGAGCTGACTCGCGTTTTCCCCAATATGGACCTTCTGCAGATGATTACCTTCATGTTTGGGTTTTTACTGGTCGCATTAACCAAGCTAGCGGCTGAATACATATTGCTACTGCTCCTCCACCACAGGAGAGGAGAGCAGGATGACAGGATGACTGCACCAGCAGACCACTTCTGTTTACTTCCCGCTATGTTTTCTACTTGGGTCTGCGAAAGCAGAAAGACGTCACGCTGAGGTTGTACGCGTGCGCAGTGGGCTCTTTTCACCCTTTCTTTCCGAATGGGTCTGTACATGCACGTCTATCCGAATGAAGATCGGACAAAACCACCCCTCTCGATCGGAAGTAAATTTCATTCTGATCAGGCTGCATCGGATCAAAACATTCTGATTGACATGTTTACATGACGTCTTTTTTATCCGATTGGGCGTTTATTCCGATTAAATGTGCCCATGTAAACGTAGCTACTGATTCGATTTCATCTCTTATGTTCTTGTATATACTGAACTTTGTCTTTTTCAGAATGGCCGGTTTGTGCATGAGTTTACCTTGAAGCCCATCAATCAGTCATGTTGTACCGCCCAGTCAGCAGGCTGCAAACATAAAAATGAACCATGTGGAGCCCGGTTTGGTACAGCTATAGCAGCAGTGTCGGATCTTAACCTCGATGGTTTCAATGATGTTGTGATCGGTGCTCCTTTTGAGAATGACCACAGAGGAGCCGTCTACATCTATCATGGAGAAAAAAGATCATTGAAAGAAAAGTTTGTACAGGTACGAATCAAGTACTAAGATACGTATTATTGTTCTATTGGATTAAAATGAACTCCATCCGTCCATCCATCCATTATCCAGGGCTACACCATTGGCAGGTTGTAGTCCGTCACAGGGCCACTTAGAGATGAAAAACCGTTCATATACACACTCACATGGGCCTATTTAGAATTAACAGTTAGTCTAATATGGATGTTTCTGGTATGTGGGAAGAAAACTAAAAACTGAATAAGCCCACACATGCAAAGATAAAACATGCAAACTCCATACAGAACCNNGGTAGTTTATATTTATAAAGCAGACTAAAGGTCAAAGAAGGTTCTGAAGATCTCCCACTTAGAGAACCAGAAGGTTGATTTAAAGGTGATACTGTGAATATGAAATATTTTTTGACTCTTTTTTTGAAAAAGATTTTTGTGTTAAAATTTGAATGTATCTCTGTGGAAATGCTTTACAGGGTATGATGTTCAATCTGCATCCACTCCTAGCGGAGAGCTGTACATCGCTGGGGCACCGCGGTACAACCACACTGGCCGTGTTGTTATTTACCATAGGGACGGGAACAACGCCTTGGTCGTTTCACAGATACTAAAAGGAGAACAGGTAAATGATTTCAAGTTTGAAGTGAGCAAATATGTGCAAATGGATTCTGGTGGTGCTCCTCATATTTTAAATTTTCCTGAAAATCTATCATTGAAAATTAAAAACTAAACTAAAAAACTAAATAATCGGCTTAGACAAAAATTACCCCTGAAAAGATGATTGAAAATAATTTGGTTACAGGGACAGTATTAAACTAAGGTGTGTCCTGTAATGCGTATCGCAGGTGCCTTTAAACTCTTTATCAGCCATTAAGCCTGTTTATATGTGACAGACATGTTTGTGTGCACCACACTGAACATGGACCAGAGAAAGCAAAGACCAGAGCTGTCTGAGGAGCTCAGAGAAGATTTTAGATCTCTGTGTTAAAGATAAAGACTTCTACACTATCATCTCCAAGAAGCCTCATGTTCCTGTGATCAAAGCTGGCTATAGTTAAAAAAATGTAATGTTCATGGGCCTGTGGCCGACCTCCCAGTATGTGGACAAAAAAGGACAGATAGAGACGATGGTAATAAAGAGTAAAGGAGGTCATTCAAAACCATTCAAACTGAACACCAAGTGTCATTTTTTGAACCATGCTGGACTCAATGGAAGAAGATTCTTGAAGACTTCAGTGCTCCAAAGTTTCTGAGAGAATATTATTACCAGGATGAGATCAAACTTGAGCTTTGAAATGAGCATTTACCAATGAGTTTAACATGAACTGTGTTACATGAACTTTCACCAATGAGTTTTGTTCCTCACTGCAGATTGGTTCCTACTTTGGGAGTGTCCTCCAGACTGTTGATGTTAATATGGATTCCTACACAGACCTTCTACTCGTTGGAGCTCCAATGTACATGGGCTCGGATCGAGATGAGCAGGGACAAGTCTACGTCTACAAGCTCAATCGGGTACACATCTCTAGAAATAGCTCATATTTTCTTGTGCTGATTTTTTTTGTGCGAAAAGGCACAATAATAACAATGATTCGATTTCATCTCTTATGTTCTTGTATATACTGAACTTTGTCTTTTTCAGAATGGCCGGTTTGTGCATGAGTTTACCTTGAAGCCCATCAATCAGTCATGTTGTACCGCCCAGTCAGCAGGCTGCAAACATAAAAATGAACCATGTGGAGCCCGGTTTGGTACAGCTATAGCAGCAGTGTCGGATCTTAACCTCGATGGTTTCAATGATGTTGTGATCGGTGCTCCTTTTGAGAATGACCACAGAGGAGCCGTCTACATCTATCATGGAGAAAAAAGATCATTGAAAGAAAAGTTTGTACAGGTACGAATCAAGTACTAAGATACGTATTATTGTTCTATTGGATTAAAATGAACTCCATCCGTCCATCCATCCATTATCCAGGGCTACACCATTGGCAGGTTGTAGTCCGTCACAGGGCCACTTAGAGATGAAAAACCGTTCATATACACACTCACATGGGCCTATTTAGAATTAACAGTTAGTCTAATATGGATGTTTCTGGTATGTGGGAAGAAAACTAAAAACTGAATAAGCCCACACATGCAAAGATAAAACATGCAAACTCCATACAGAACCGTCTCAACTAGCAGCTAAAACAAACCTTCAACTTTCTTACTGCAAGAGTGCAAATAAACTGTGCCACAGCACAGCCGTGTTAAAATTCATGACTGTACAGTTAGTAAAAGACTAAACTAGTATGACTCGTTTGAAGTGGTTGTAAGGAGAAAAAGGTTCTTGTCTCCAAAAACAATATGGCAGCATGACTTGGGGCAACAACGTTGCATCTGAATGAACCACAAGACTTGTGGAACAATATCCTTTGAAGATATTTAGGCATAATGCACAGCAGCATGTTTGGTAAAAGCCAAATACATCATGTAGCCCTGAGGGGGCGGAAGTGTGATGATCTGGGCCTTTTGTTGCAGCCATGGGACATCGTAGTCATTGATTTGACCATGAACTTCTTTGTATACTGTAATGTTAAATGTGAGGCCATCTGTCTGGAAGCAGAAGTTTAGCTAAAATATGGTAATTTAACTGGATAGTTCTCTCAAGCACGCCAACATACAATATCTAACAGAATGAATGACTGGCATCTTTATTCTTTTCCTTTTTTAAGTCAAGCTGGACCTTAAGTGAGAATGCTGGATAACCACAATAAACCAAAATAATGTTGTAAAGTCGAGTGGAATAAAATTCCTCCCTAACAATTATTTTCTTTGATTGCTGCTTGTTCTACAAGCTGTTGGATCATAAGATGGGCTCAATTTTTTTTTGTCTAATACTGACATGTTGCAGTATGTCGCGTTCTCTGGTGTCTCCACAGCACATCCCTGCAGGTGGCGATGGTGTAAAGGTGAAATTCTTTGGTCAGTCTATACATGGAGTGATGGATCTAAATGGAGATGGGATCACTGACGTTACCATCGGGGGCCTGGGAGGGGCTTCACTGTTCTGGTGAGTGGGCTGATTCTCACTTACAGTATAAACACTCACTCCTTATATTATACATTCCACTCCAGCAGCAGCAGAGTGGATTATCTCATTTAACATGTCTGCCTTGCATTGTTTTAGACATCAGGGTTTATACAGCTGTATGTGTCCCACTGGGCTTGTACACTCAAGACAAACAGCTTCCTTATGATCTCTGTGTTAAAACATCCACCTACATACACCAGTATGCTGAATCAACACACAATCTTCTGAATCATCAGCCCACATAGTGATTTAACTTCCCTGGCAGATCTTCTCTCACAGCTTGTTTCAACAGAACTGTGTGAAAACTGCATTTCCCAAGTGACTTAGAACCTAAATATGGTTTGAAACTTCCGGGGCTGACGGCTGATTTAGAGCGGAGAGAGATGAAGCTAAGCTTTTTTTGGTCACAATACAGAACATCTGCTCTTTGTCCTTTTTTTTTAGAAACACAAAAATGTAGTGGCGTACACTATGCATAAATAATCGACTTTATATATATATTTGTTTATTTAATTCTTTTCAACAGGTCCAGAGATGTTGCAGAGCTGAAAGCCTCCATGACTTTTGATCCTAGTAAGATAAACCTGCAGCAGTCTCAGTACCAGTGTGAATATGGAGGACTCAGATCTGCGTGTGTGAACACTACAGTGTGTTTCCACTACCTCGTAAAATCTCACAAGAAGGACCCAAACTCTGCTGCAGGTGAGTTTTACAGCCCCAGTTCTTGTTTTTATTCTTGCTTTTCTTGTTCCTGCCATTAAACTTACTTCCAGATTTTACGTACCCTTCCTGATTGTTCTATTTTTACAACATAATCTCTGTTTTGTTTGTTGCATCTCGTAGAGATCCGGTATGTGATTACTCTGGACAAGCAACGTGACAAAGCCAGGGCTTCATTTATTGACCCGAGCCTGGATAAAAGTGAGCGTAGGATTAACAGGACTATCATCATCAAAGACACAGAGCAGAAATGTCTGATGAAAACATTCATAATGTCGGCAAGTACACCGATTTTTATGATGTGGGGTTTCTCACCTGTGGAAAAGCACGTTTCTTCATTTAACTTTAATTCTAGTCTCGTTTGAATCATGTTGGTTTTGTTAGAGGAGAACAGAACAGGAGGACCTCGGTTTTAACATGAAACAGACCCGTTCTGATCAAAGCACTCTGAGTTCAGCCCCCGTGCTCCTCTGAGTGATAAATTATCTGAGCTGAAAACACGTGAAGGCTCTGAGGATGAAAGTGAATGAGCAAAGAAACGGATAAAAGTGTTTATGTTCATGATAAAGAGACACTCCTAGTTAGATTTCTCTCTCTTGCTGCAGTATTAAGTTTTTACTGATCAGCTGTCCTCAAGCAACAGAAAGAGGAACTAATCAGCACAGACAACTGCTGTTTTACTGTACACTAATCATGAATACCTGATCTGTTCTGTGCTCAAACTCTCCCAAATTCCAAGGCTCGAAGCGCCAGAAAATTTGACTGGAACACGAAACTCTGCCCTTATTTTCTAACTAAACTTGTTGTTCTGAGGCTTGACTGTAGCTAATCTGAACTACAAGTTGCACCAAAGTGGGAGTAAATGTTGGAAAGCTTGTTATCACAGAACAAATACAGAGCCAGATCAGGATTCAACAGCCAGTTTATTTAATGTGCAAACCTTCTGACAGCGTGAATAAGCTGCAGAGCAAAGATAGAGAGCAAAAAAACACAAAGAAATCATAACAAACCCACAGATAAAGATTCAGTCCTGCAGCAGCTTCTAACTTAGAGCTTAAACTTCCTCCTGTAAGTCAACAGATGCAAATGCTTAACATGCATCATTCATACAGCAACTACACAAAGCCAAGTTAGTTAGCTTATTGATAAAATTCACTTTAATTGCTAATTATCTAAAACACTGAACACACTCTCAGAAATAGAGGTACAAGATTTTGTACCCTTCTTGTCGCTGGGGCTGTAACCTGTAGTCCAGGTCCATTATTGTACCTTATGAAGTTTTTCCACTAAAACAGTAAAATTATGACACATTTTGAAGTCTTAAACCAACATTCTGAAACATAATATTGAAAATTATGGAAGAAACTTAATAAAATGGAGATTAACCAGCCTTGACCAGGGTTGCAGGTGCAGTTGAAATGGTACAAATGTGTACTTTATATCAATTTTAACCCTCAGAGGGGCATTTCTGACCTTGTAAAGACCAATATTGTACTTTTAAGGGAACATTTAAAAACAATTTACCTATAGGTACCAAAATGTCCTTGTCTCGTACCTCTATTTCTGAGAGTGCACAGTTAAGAGATAATCCTCAAAGTTGCAGGAGGCAACTGTCCTGTCCCACAGTTTTTTCAAACAATTAGCATCCTGGGAGAAGAATCTAAAAAGAAAATAAAAAAAAGAGACATTTATTTGTTTTTTAGTTGGTGGCAGCTCTATGCCCCCCCCCCCCCAAGCTTAAAAAGTAAATACATCAACTGAACATATGTGAACTGGACTGACACATAAATTAGCACAGACATTCATAGTTCCCAGAGGATGTATCTGGATTATCTGACCTTCACTCTCTCCCCAGGTTGATGTTTTTTATTTAGAGTGAAGAGTTGGGTGGTTTACCCGTAAAGTTTTGTGTGAGCTGAAACACCGTACTAACACAGACCAGGGCCACTGTTTGTTCTCAAAACACCCTTAAATCTTTGTCTCGGATGTTTGAAAGATTCTTTGGAGATCTCATGGTGACATTGTTGCATGATCTCACCGGAGTCCGCTAAACTCAGAGATGAACATGAGCAGAAACCATCAAACGATCTGAATTTTTGATTGATTTGGTGTAGAGTTTTGATGAGTTTGATGACACTCTCTTCCTCTTTTCGTCTCAGGCCCGGCCAGACTTCAGGGATCCTCTCTTGGTGTCTTTAGAGTTTGGATTAGATAATGAAGATGAAGGTCCTATCCTGGATGAAAACCTTCCCAAATCCATCAATAAAATGGTAAAATGTTTTTTTTTTCTCATCAAGCACTTTTCACTAAATCAACCAAGATCACTTTAAGAAAAAACTTTTACTACTTATTGTGAAACTATTTCACTAAATCGTGCGATTTCCAGAAGACTTAACGACATTTCTGTCAGTACTACCACATCCCCCCTTTTCGAGCTGCATTTTCACACCTTTTTTTTTCTTTACTGCAGATTATAGAACTGCTTTCTACACATTTCCTTTACAAGCGACGCTTCTGTTTCTGCAGATGCTGCTTAAATCTTAAACTAGATAATTATTCCATGACAGCGGCACAAAGAGTAAAACCCACTGAAACTAAGCAGAGACTGGACTATATTTAATCTTTGATATTTACATTTTGTTTGCACATTCAGGGACTAATGTCCGGTCGAGCATTGAACTGATCCAGGTTGTTAAAAGTAGATAAAAGTAACATACCAGTAAAAAATAAATTGCATTAATGATAAATTTTTCTGACACATATTAGTTCTATAAACCTGTTCCTGTTTAAAAGCTTTTGGAAGCTAACACAAAGAAATATTTTTATATTGTTTACTCATTTTTAAAAACAGATTTCATGACCTAATTTAAATACTGTCATTCCCAAAATTAGAGTCTGTGCCTCACTGTTGTTTCATGTAGAATCGCCAGACGTCTTTTAGACCTTCTGTTAAATTCAGTTTAAAATGACTGCAAATAGAATATTGTTGCTATATAAGAGAGTTGTTTGTTTTCACATTTTGTGCTGATTTAATATATTTTTTTAAACTTCAGAGACAGTCTGAGTCACAAGCAACAAGACTTTCTAGTAATTTGTGTAAATGGTCTTGATCAGTGGTTTTGCAGACTTTTTGTAGATTTTATCTTTGGAATTTTGCTGCTTATTTTGTTGGTTTGAAGCTGAAAAGTTAAATAATTACTGCTGCAATATTCTTATGATCCATTAATGATATAAGTACAACAAACAAGTTTCCATGGTCGGACATTTTTCTATTAGAGTTTTTTTTTTTTTACTTAAATATCCATTTGATTGACAGTGCAGATGGATTATTTGAACTTCATCTTTAAAATTGTCCACTTGCCTCTTCATATAAACCAGACACAAGTTTTTTTTTCTATTTCCTGGCTCCAAACATGCTGCTGTCACAGTACATTAGTATTTGCAACAGCTGACTGCCGTCTATGAGTGTTTTTCTGAGTCTGTATTAGTGTTTTTTTTATGGCTGGGACAATCTTCCCACATATTGGCTTTAACAAGAAGGTTTGTAATTAACTCAAGCAATAGGATAAAAACATTTAACTGTCACGAGAGATACTGATTTAATTATAATGCTATTAAAGCTTGTGTGTGTTTGTGGAAAATATAAATAAAAAACATGATTAACAACACTAGAGTTACATAGATTCAGTCAACCTTTGCAGCATGTCATAGCAGCAATGCACTTGCAAGGGGGCCTGCTTAAGACTCATCCTGGTGTTGTTATTGAGGAGACTGATGACTCGCAGTAAGAGGAAGTTATAAAACAGAAACGTTTTTGATTACATCATACTGAAAATGACAGTTCAGTGTCTTTATAAACATCACTGAGCAAACAACAAGTAAAAACAGCCAAAAAAATGCAAAGAATCAAAATAAACATATGAACACAAACAAATTTGCTTAAAAATAATAAAGTATGATTTTTTTTTAGATTTAAGGGATAATATTTTCAAAATAAAAGTAAAATGGAAACATTGTGGTTCAACTCCCAGCTTTTATTGTGAAATATGCACACTGCACATTATGAAAAACATTTAAATTTAACTAAAGATAACATTTAACTCATTTTTCCTTTTTGTTTCAGATTCCCTTGATGGACTGTGGAACTGATGAAAAGTGCATCAGTGAACTTTCTCTCAAAGCTGAGCCGAGTGTAAGAAGGTAAGTGAATTAGTACTGAACTACACTTTTACATGTTTTAACCCTTTTGACCACCAGAGTAGCAAAATGGCTCCATCCTCCAAATAAACATATAATAAAAAAGTCCTTTAAACAAATCATTTGTATTTTTAGTTGGCAGCAAAATCTATATTTGATTTTAACACAATATTTATGTGCAGTAAGGCATAAAAAGCTGAGTCAGCACAACAGATATTCCCACCAGCACTTGGTCAGTCAAGTAATGAAATCATATATTTCTTTAGACGGTGTTATGAAAATTAATTTTAATATTTTTTGCTTTCTAAATGGAGATATTTCAATGAGTTTTGGTGGTTTATGGGTGTTGGTGTTATCTGTGATCCAAGATGAAGGTGATACAGTCAGTGATGTCATCATATGCAAATAAAAACACTCAATTTGTTACTTTCAGATACTTTGTAAATCTGATGATTTCTTGTATTTATACCACATGTTTTCCAAAAAATTTACTGATAAATAAATTTCTGTGAATTAAAACAAATCCTAAAACAGGGTTTATTTTCTTCCATGATAAAATTCTATATTAAAAGTTTGATGACTTTTCATCACTTAAATCCATCAGACTGTGAAAACATGATGAAATATGATGTTGTACAAAAAGGGACCGATGTGCTGGGATGAATTGTAAAATCACATACAACGAAGAGGTGTAAACCCCTGTAGAGCATGACTGCACCCATGTGGAGAGACACACGCATCACTGCCACGCTAACACGTTTTATTCACTCCTTCAGCATGTTGATCAAAGCAAATGAAATAGAGAAGATTTATGTGAACGTCACCGTCAAAAACAGCAGAGATAACGCCTACAACGCCAAAGTCAACATCAGCTTCACCCCAAACATCAATTACGTTCGAGTGGAGGTGAGATTTCTGTGTAATTCTACATCCTGGTTGAAACAACGTGTGTGATGGTTTATTATTATTTGTTTCCTCATTAGCAAAAGAAGTACTGCTCTCTGGATCAGATGGTGGAGTGTGCTGTTGGATATCCCTTCCTGGGACAAAATGTTGAGGTCAGTCCTTAAACTGGAGCTTAACTATGAATTTATTGTTCACTGAATGCTTGAAAACTCAAAATATTATGTGATTTAACATCAACAGGAAAAATTCAAGTTGATATTTGAGACAAATCCCAAACACATACAGGAGAAAATTCAAATCAACTTGATGGCTGTAAGGTGAGAGAGGGAGATGGCGTGGATGGTTTTGTTGTTCAAATTATCATTTCTGTTTGAATTAAGTTGTTTTACATTTTGGATTTTTGGGTGGTTGTTTCCATAGTGACAGTGAAGAATTATCAGTGTCTAACAACAATGTCGAAATCTCCATCCCTGTGAAATATGAAGCAGGTGTCATCTTCAGAGTGTGAGTAGTTTAATTAAATCTCCCATGTGCCATTGCTTCAGAAACAAAAATTCTCAAAATTGTTCATAAACTTTTATTGATTTTTTAACAAATATTACACATTTATTTAATTATCAGGGGCGTGTCTAGAGGGGGGGCCCAGGGGCCACCCTTCCAATTAGACTGGCCACCCCAGGTGCCCCCCACAAGCTGAGACAATCAATTCAATCAAATAATAAATAGATAATAATAAAAAGAAAATGATTAATGATAGTGTATCATTGACATTGTGCTTTGACTGATTTTATTTCATTTTAGTTTATGGTGCTACTTAAAATATGACAAACAGTCTATAATTCTGTAAAAACTGTATAAAGTTCTTACCTTTGATCATTTTTCAACCAAGAAATTGTCTCTAGTCCTAAAACAGATTCAATAGCTGCTTCTATGCGTAGATCCACTTGCACAGCCATGTTTGTTTTGCTTTGCCAGCCTGGGCACTTGCTGCCAATCATACCTGAACACCCGCCCCAAAGCACAATGCTAACACATGATTGGTCTGAAGTTTTTTACTGAGATAGACGGTTTTGCTGGAGCGGTACAAGATGGATTTTCGTGGATTTGGAAAACTCAAAATCTCACAAGATTGTCACCCTTTTGGAAGTCTGTGCCCCTACCTGGCCCCCAACAATGGTTTTCTATACACGCCCCTGTTAATTATTGCAGAGCATGTTATTTAGTTTGAATATACTTGTTGCTAAGATTCATTCATTAATTGCACCAAAGAAATGTTTCTTTGCCATTTTTTCAGCCAGTGTTCATAGATTTAATCTACAAATATAATATAATATAATATAATATAATATAATATAATATAATATAATATAATATAATATAATATAATATAATATAATATAATACAATATATATTTTACAAACATTTGTGTGATCATTTAATGATAATTTCTTATGTTTTCTTAATATTAAACAGTCTAGAATGTATCCAGAACTATTAAAGAAGCAGCTGAACTATGTTTTTGAAGGTTTTAATTTGATTGTTTTGAATATAAATTTTCCAGAAACCATGTGGATAAACACATTGTGGTTAAAGATGACGACCAGTATGCCTTGAAAAAAAACGACTCAGAGCGAACATGGGAGATGATCAACATCAGCTACACGGTAACTACACATCATAATGATCTGTTAATGTTAACGGAGAACCTGTTTGCACTCTCTAACAGAAGTCTCTCTAACATCCTCAGGTGGAGAGCTCAGGTGGAGCGCTAACTCCACCTCTTGACCTCATAGTGACGTACCCACACCTGTCTCCTCTGAAGAACAAGTTACTCGACCTGACAAATTTCACCACCAGCCCAGGGGTTCGTGTACACACACAAACACGTGAGTGCATCTAAACAAACAAGCTTATGCCTGTCTCACGCTGCTCTGCAGGTAAAATGTGACGCGTCTCGTTGGATCAACCCCATCGTTAAACCGCTCAAACCCAAAAAGGAAACACTCAGCGTGTTTTTACTGGTTAGTGATGAGCTTTATGTCCCAAAAGCTGCTGAATTGTTTCCTGTTTATGTCTAACTGCATCATTTTCTCTGCAGCAATGTGGACAAACGGACTGCGCATCCTTTAAATGTTTCCTCCCTGAAACCAGCATGAGTCAGATCAACGTTACCTTCAGAGAATGGAAACCCACATTTGTTGAGGTAAATTTAAAAAAAAACATCAAAAGTATGTTTCTCCTCAAACTTTATGAATTAGACTAACAGCTGTTTATAATAAAAATAACTTCATTGTCTTACAGAGTGAGTTTTCCAGCTTGTACATGACGGTGAATGGCACCTTGAGGTTAAAAAACGAACAGCTGTATGAGCTGAGCAGCAACGACAGAAGCAGAAGTGTACGTTATAAAATCTTTATAGGTTTATTTCACGTACGGCGTGCATGTGTAAACGTGAGTGTTTGTGCTTTCCAGGTCAAGATCCATGTTTCTAAGGAAACGGTTGGAGGAATCCCCATTTGGATCATCATCGTCAGCATCCTGATCGGACTGCTGATCTTAGCACTCGTCATTTTCATTCTCTGGAGGGTAACGTTTCCTGTTTCACATTCCTTTTCTCAAAATTTCTCCTCATAAGTTTGAGGTACTTTTGTTTAATCGGCCAAATTTTAAAAAGGTTTAGTTTTTATTTTTGTGGGGAGAAAATAAAGTGGTTTTGCTCAGAATTTTGTTCGTTTTTTTAAAAGTTTTTCTCAAAAATTTTCTTTGGAAATTGACTGTTTGTTTTCTTTTTTTATTAAATTACTGTCCAGTATTTGAGTATTTGTTGTAAAAAAACTATAAAATCTGCTTGAGAACATATTTAAATGCGATTTGGTAAGTAATGTTTTTTGGATTAACATGCAGTTTAGTTTGTTTTTTTATTAATAAGCATTTTTTCCAAATTAAAAACTGTCAGTTTGATACAGAAAATAAATAATCAGGTTTTCTTCTCCTGCAGCTGGGCTTCTTCAAGAGAAAATCCCGGGAATATACAAAAGAAGAGATGGCAGATTGATATGATGAACAGACAAACAGACATGGACGACGCACCGAAGGCCTACAGACGTCTCAGAGCTTTAAAAAGCAGGACCAGATGTCTCCTGCATGGTGTCTGTGATATAACGTTTGCAATTACTATCAAACTTTTTTGTTGTTTTTCTTCTTTTGGAGTCCAAAAAGTTTTTAAAAACAGGATAACTGGATTTATTTTCTGTCTCTTGAAAATGTTTCACTTTTCCTCCAAAAGGATTCTTCAGTTCTGATCCTGGTTTTGGGAGATCCGGGCTTATAAGTTGTGAACAGGTTTGTTAAGGTCACGCTGATTCTTGACACGCCCGATCCTCCTAAAAGTCGTTAAGCCTTTGTTACCTGTGACGTGTTTGTGCGAGGTGTGTTCACGTTTCACAGCTTTGGATTTACAGTCAGTGCAGGGTTGTAGGTGATAGATGGAACCTGAGTCCACGTCCTCTTTCAAACCATCTGTCCTTGCTGTCCAAAATGTTTCTGTCCTCACAGAGTCCTTTATCTTTAAGATATACAGCTGAGATTTGGTGTGAAGACCTGGCTCTCCTGTGTTGTTACCATGTGTCTGTGTTGAGGTTGTTAAGTTTTCCCATACGTAGAGGTTGTAAAACATGTGATTACAACACCTTACAGGTAACAATGACTTAAATTCCAGGAGGATCAGGTGTGTCAGCAACTCTTGTGACTTTAAAGCTACTATCCTTAATTGGCATAACAAATTAGCTTAACATATTTTTTCATGCCCATTAAAAACGTTTTAACACAGCATGGAGAAAAATATTTTGTAAAGAATAAAATAAAAGGGAAAAAAAAATAATTAAGTGGTTTTCCCGTATTTGTCTTAAAACATCAACCAATCAAATGGTTCGGCCCTAAAGGAATGATTGGACAGTCTCTCCAGCCATACGGACTTCTGCATTTATTTGGCTTCTATGCTCCTAAAAAACTGAGACATTTAACGGCAGAACACCACTGCTGGGAGTGTTCACCGCTCTACCATGTCACAGCAGGAGAAACAGCCACCGGCTGGTTCCACGTCAGGTTCAGGACAAAGTAACAATTAATGTCAGGTGATTCCGCCATGTTACGGTACTTGAATGAACTGCGGACCAGTGTCTTGCACTCGATCGTCTTCTGGGGCTACGCGTGTTTCCAAACCTGGGGGGGCGTGGCTTAGGAATTCTACCCAATGGCAGGGGCTGAGAGTTCTGTGACTTTGTTTACATTTGTTGATATTCTAAGCTAGGCAATTTGAAATCAGGGATATCACCTTTAAAGGCCTACTATGTAGAAAATAATGGCTTTTGTTTCTAACACCAGGTGGCAGTAATGAGCCAAATCCTAACCCTGTCACTTCCACTAATCACCACAGGGTGGCAGAAACGAGTATTATTCACACAGAGCAGCAGCCTTCAAGAAACTCAGCAGCTCGGCCAAAAACTGGCTTATACTCACTCTAGTGGTGGAAAAGAGTATTACAAGTTTACCAGACCATCAATTTTAAAAAAAAGACCAATAACATTTAGAATAAAAGTAAATCACATATGGAATTATAGCAAACAACGTGTTGTTTAGCTCTCTAATTAATGGTATTACTTTATTTTTAAAAAGCATAATATTGAAAATTCTACATATTCTACCTTTAACAAATCTATTCACACCTTGAGCACAACAACTTATAAGAACAAACCAGGATCAGAACTGAAGAATCCTTTTGGATGAAAAGTGAAACGTTTTCAAGAGACGGCAAAAAATTCCAGTTAGCCTTTTTCTCAAAACCTTTTAGATAACCAGTGAGAATCTACACACGTGTTCCTTTTGTAGCTTAAAACACCAGGTTGTAATATTTGGGCCCCTCATGTGGTCTCATATGCAGAGCCAAATAGACTCACTGTAAGCTTTATGTGTTTTCTACTTATGTTTATGTCACATAAAGCAGATTTTACAGCTGCATTAGTTTCACTCAAGCTTTCGTGAATAAAATACTCAGGTTTTTCATGACGAGGAGCCAAAGTTGCCTAAACCACCGTACGTTCATAATGTTACTACATCGATATAAAATCAGAAAATCAATAAATAAAAACCGAACGTGTGAACAGTTTGATATGTTGCTCAGCTTCCCTTATAGCTTAAAATCATGTTTTTGATACGTTTTTTGAAAAACTGTATATTTGAGCATTTCTGTATTTTTGATGACGTTTGACTGTTTTTTGTTTTTTTTATTATTTTGTTGTTTCAGTTAAAATTTGGTTTGATTACTGAGAGATACAGAGATTTGATTGTACTGTAAATAGAAACGCTAATAGATGTAAAGCTTTAAGATGTACAAAACGGTGTTTTTGCATTTTATTTAATGTTTACGTGCTCGTAGAGATGATTTCGCTCAGGTGCTACAATTATACTGAATCATTGACACGTATAAGAACAAATAACCTGGCTTTTGCCACCGATTCAAAGCTTATGCAAATATGTAAATAATATTTTATTTTTAAGAAAATAAAAGTCAGGGCACCCTGTATTAAAAGAGACACAAAGATAACAGATTCCTACCATTTGTTGGGGTTATATTTGATAGAAAATGATATTTTGAGCCTGTGGCATGACGTGAAACATTTTCTGATTTTATCTTGTTTTATTTGCAAAAAAAAAGAGAAGTGATGTTCTCCCAGTTTAGTAGTAAAAATGTATCCTTTTACTGGATTTAATTATTCACTGCAACATGTACTCAGAACATTGCACACCGCAGGCTCAGTGTCCCCTCTGGTACATTCCGTACCTCTTTCATTCAGGAAATATCTGCCTTGTTTTTGCTTCCACTTATTGCACAGATAAACAGTATGAGATCTTTTCCCTTCAGCTCTCACAGGCCATAATGGACATGAAGCACATGAAATAAACTGTATGTATAAAATACAAAAGCATTAGTTGTTTTTTAGGACTTTGTGGCCACATCTGGTTTATGCAGAAGGATGAAAACTCCAGGTCAGCGTTCTGCACTGCTGTGAAGTCTTGGTTGTAATGCACTGGTTCGTCAGACTGTATGTGTGTGTGTGTGTTTCCTCGTCAGCACAGAAACTTAACCTTCTGTATAAAAATAAAGACCTTTTACAAGAATGTGTCTCTGTCCAAAGTGTCATCAGTGTCACACAGTCCCAAACTCAGAATATGTTGTTAGAATATCAACCAAGATGTTACAAAAATATGCTTCGTTAACTTCATGTGAGTTCTGCCACAGGGACACATATAAGGATGGTTGTTTCTGCTCTCAGAGAATGTTCTAGATTACAAGAACTGTGAAAAAACTGCATCATGACATTTCCAGGGTGTCGATCCTTGAGTCAGTCAGTGATTATCTGTGCCTGCTCGCTCCTGCTGGTCACATCTGGACAGGTGTCCAGTCCATCACAGGGCCACATGGAGACAGACCAAGATTTGCCAATTAACCTCAAACAGTTCTGCGAACTCCATGCAGAAAGGTCCCAGGTTTTGAACACAGAACCCTTTTTTGCTACAAAGCAACAGTGCCCCCCACTGCTCCACCATACAGCCAAATAATAAAAATCTGAAAATATTTTTTTAATGCAAGTGTATTCTACAATAATAATATTATTAAATATAATATTATTATATATATGTGTATTAATTACTAATATTATTATTATTATTATTATTATTATTATTATATCCACAGAATTAGGAATTCCTTCAAATAGCTGTTTTTATGGGCCCTAAATTTAAATCTATCCCATTTAAAGTAAGTTAATCTAAAATAACAGTTTTGGAGGGTTTAGTTTTTCCTAAGGCAAAGGCCATGCAGTGGTTTCATGTAGAAGAGCGCCATCTGGTGTCCACCGTCCAGTCAGCCATAAGTGACACTCCGGGACGGGAAGCAGAAACTGTAAGCTGCTGGGGATCCATCTTGCTTGAAAAAGATACGAGGGTGAAGGATTTTTCAGTAAAGAGTCACGTAAACTGTGTCATTTCTTGTTGAGCGCACTGGGGAGCCCAAAGAGGGGCTGTGTCGCTGTTTGTAGGATGTCCCGACATGAGGGTGAGTTGACAAACGGAACCAGAGCAGTAGGGACGGTAACTACTTTACCTAATCACCAGCTAGCCCGTTGGCTAGCTTTGCTAAGTCCTTATTGGAGTCAGAAAGCGTTGTTGCGCCTTTTTTCGGCACTTCTCTAGGGACATTTATAATTGGTGTGAGCAGCCTTGGCGGTCGTATGTGTGCTTTGTCCTGTAATTTGAAACTAGTCGACCTTTTCCTCAATCCTGCAGCAGGTTAGCAGTTAGCGGTTGCTAGGTTAATTTAGCTTGGCTAGTTAGCCGGCTAATGAACGCTGAGTAGAGAATCCGTTTTGTAGTTGTTAGTAAACCAGCGCTTGTTACCTTAAGTAGTTGTAAACTGTGGTTCGACTATAAAAGCGCTAAGGTTATATTTCACGTAATATTTTTTTTTATTAGAATAATAGCGTTGGAAGTACCAACACACAGAAACTGGTGCAGTGTCACGAACAAAACTGAAAGTCTGAGGCCTTTGACCACAGGTCATTCACGAAGTTACAGAAGCACCAGGTAACTCAGGGTTAAGTTACGGCATGTTTGGCTTTAACATATTATCTGTTGTCCAGTTTTGTTTGTCAATTAATATCGAATCACTCCCGAAAAGAGTTTAATTGAATTATCTACTATATGTTTATTTGTCCCCGAAGGTTCTCACGCAAACTTTCCACTTAAAAAGACATTAAAGTTACTTGGTAACCTGTTTAACTGACTTCAAGTGGACATAATAGTTAAAAAGGAACTTAAATACACCATAAATTTGCTTACCTAAATAGGAAAACAGCATTTTACAAAACAACAACAAATAAATGAACTAGTAGGTTTTTGTACAGGTTTGCAGCTGTTGTTGTTGTTCTAATAGTTATGCTGTTTTTCTGGACCCAGTTTATATTTATTTTCCTTTTCTAATGATGGTATTTATTATAAACGTTGCAGCGAGCAACCTGTGAATGTGTGTGCTGTTTTTATAAATGAATGACGAGAGCTGCAATGAAAACACCTCTCTGATGTTTGTGTCACGTCTTGGAGTTGCTTGTGAAACTCCGAGACCTTCGCTGCTAGGGACCGTCTCTGCTGGCACTTGTGGGTTGGTTCCATTCCAAAAACACATGCTCATAAAAACGAGACTGGTATTCAGATAAAGATTGATTTCTCACAGTCTGCCTGACTGGTGTAGCTGTATGGAAAATGTATGTTAATTGCACGCAGGTTTAATTTGCTTTCTTTCTTCTTTGTTTTTGCAGGTGTGAGCTGTGATGCGTGTTTAAAGGGGAACTTTAGAGGACGACGGTTTAAGTGTTTAATCTGCTACGACTACGACCTGTGTGCGTCGTGCTACGAGAGCGGGGCCACTACAACACGACACACAACAGAGCACCCCATGCAGTGTATATTAACCAGAGTAGACTACGGTAAGGTTGTTGATTAAATGTAGAGCTATCAGAAGGGTTGCATCTTGTTACTGTCTGGTATCTAAAATCCTGTTTAAAATAACAATCCTTTTGATATATTTCTGCAGACTTGTATTATGGCGGGGACACTTTTTCAGTAGAACAGCCTCAGTCGTTCACGTGTCCTTACTGTGGAAAAATGGGCTTCACAGAGACGTCCCTACAGGAGCACGTCACCTCGGAGCATTCAGAGACTTCCACGGAGGTGGTAAGTACACATCCTCTGCTTTCTAGTGATGTGCTTGATTTTCAGGTCATCAACTGAAGGATACATTCCTCAGCTGAATTGACTCTCATATTGTACTGTAGAGGCTAATTTTTTTGTGTTTAGCTTCCATGAAGACATGTCATCTTTTCTAAAATGGCCTTGAGTGATATTTGTCTTCCTTCCTGTAGGAATCTGATAGATTTCTCTGCACTTAGACTGCAGTCCAGTTCTCACAGCCAGTCATTTTAAAGTCCTGTTGTTTCATAACATTCATGCATGACAAACGTAACGTGACATGACACTCTACACAAGTGAATAAACTGTTTTATCTACACAGAGCAGTTATTTTGGACGAGCAGCAGGACTGTTAACACTTTGTCACCAGCAGCTTGTTGAGAAAACACATTTTATTCCCATTCAGTTCATTTAATTGGCATTAAAAAGCCTTTTTACTCCTATAAAATGACCCTGAAAGAGTTATTAGGTGGGCTTCTTTCACAAAGATGTCAAAAACCAAAAGTTGAGGGAAGATGAGATGTATGTGGTCTGATGCAGCAGCCCGTTGCTTCTCATTTGATCATGTTTGTGGCTGAATTGGGATCTTAGACTGTAATTAACTGTGTGCGCGTCTGAAAGCTGTCGTTTTAATAAATAATAACACAGATCTGTCAGCTGACTCTTTCAGTTACACTATGTTGACAGAAGTATTGGGACAAACAGGAACTTAATGACGTTCCGTTTCTAACCAGCAGATATAATATGGAGTCCCACTTTAAACCATCCATGTATCTATGGGCCTACTCTGTGTTCTGGTGCTCAGTCAGGTTGAAACAGTAAGGAAACTTCCCAAACTCGTCCCACAAAGTTGAAAACAGTCAGTTGTTCTAAATGAAGTTCCTTTCGCTGGAAGTTTGGCGCCGAGCCCAAAGCCTGAAAAACAACCCCACACCATAATCCCGCCTCCACCAAACTTTACACTTAGCACAGTGCAGCCAAGCAAGAACAGTTGTCCTGGTAACCACTGAATCCAGATCCATCCATCAGATTACGTGATTTGTCACACTAGAGAACACGGTTCCACTGACGAGCTGCTTGATTGTGTACATCTGTGGGCATAAAAGTGATCTGAACACTTGAATTCAGTGATCTGTAGGGAGAGTCGACATTTTGAATCTGTCCTCGAGGTAGTCTGAGAGTTCACCGATGTGGTTTTTGTTTCAGATCTGTCCAATCTGCGCTGCTTTGCCAGGAGGCGATCCCAACCACGTCACAGACGACTTTACGGCCCACCTCACTCTTGAACACAGAGCACCAAGAGATTTAATATCCTTCATCCATCTACAAGCAACTCTGTCTAAATATTTAGTTCTGTATTTAAAGTATATAAGTTATTCTCATATTCTGCATCTTTTAACCTTAACTGTTGATTTGCACGACGAGTCCAGTAGCGTTCGCCATGTACGGAGGATGTTTCACCCTGGACGAGGACTGGGAGGCCCGAGAGCACGACGGACAAATATGCACTTTACTAGTGGCTCCACGGGAGGTCTTTCATCTTCCTCGTCACAGAGTTCCACTTACACCCCCAGTAACAGAGAGACCATGGACCCAATTGCAGGTGAGACTCAAGTTTATACCAGAAGAATGTTCCACTGTTAGTGGTAATAAACAGTTTTCTCTGTCATTAATTTAGATCGACTTGTTTTACTTAGTTTTTTTCTCATTTGTCTGAAAACAATGGCTGAAGCTAGTTGTGTGTCTCCTACAGAGTTGTTGTCTCAGCTGTCAGGTGTGCGGCGTGCTGCAGGAGGGCAGATCAACTCATCCGGACCTTCAGCCTCTCAGCTCCAGCAGCTCCAGATGCAACTACAGCTGGAGCGGCAACAGGCCCAGGCGGCACGGCAGCAAGTAGAAACGGGGCGCCACGCAATGCGACGCAGCAACAATCCAAGTAACGCTGGCACCGCAATCCCTCCACCAAACACGGCAACAGCCAACACCAACACCGGGGGTGAAAGCAACCCCTCCTCCTTGTCCCACAGCTCCCAGTTCCTATTAGCACGGTGAGTAGAGCAACTAGGCCGTTTAATTAGACTCTACCAACACTGTCAGGAAATGAGTTAATGATTAAATGATGGTGGATTCTACTACAACACAGAGTCCTTTCAGTTAATGTAGTGTATCTTTATCAGTCCAAAAGGGATCCGGTTTACAGTAGAAATTCTTTTAGCTGTTCTGCCCTGAACTGTTTGAATATGTTTGACTGTTTAAAGGTTTGTGATCATTTAGTTTAAAGTTCAGATTAAAGATTTGGGATGATTTACTGTAGGAACAATCAGCACGTCTTGTGTTTCAGGTTGAATGAACCTAAGATGACCGAAGCAGAGCGACAGTTTCTTGAAGGAGAGCTCGCCGACCGCAGCCTTTTTGTCCAAGAGCTGCTTCTGTCCACGCTTATGCATGAAGAGAGCTCCTCCTCCGACGAGGATGAGCGGCGAGACTTTGCTGACTTCGGCACCATGGGCTGCGTAGATATCATGCCTTTAGACGTGGCGCTGGAGAACCTCCAGCTCAGAGAGAGCAGCTCGTCCGGGAGAGAGCCTCCGCCGCCGCCTCTTTGATGTCCGAGCACCAAGCAGACTGTGTCCTCTGTGCTGCAACTGTCAGTAACGGACAGCCTCGCCCTCCTTTTCAGCCTCCTCTTATTTTCTGAGTTTATTATGGTGATTGTAATTTCAGGCCTGTCACCATATTTGTTACGTTGTAAACATAACCTAAAGAGAGCAAGCGTGATTTCAAAACGTGCGAGTGAGTGAGCAAACGGAAGAAGAAAATTCTATAAATATATATAAAATATATATGAAGTTGATAATCAGTCCACTTAACTCTCCATCAGGTTGGTGTTACAGGCAGACGTTTCCTTCCTGTGACGTACGAACGGCTCTTCATATAAATACTCCACATTCAAAAGTCGAGAGGACTCCCACTCCTCTGATGAAGCTGCTGTGTGTGTTAATGATCATTACTAAATAAAAAGTGCTTGGATGGGTTACCATAACTACCTGCATGCAGTTATTTGCAGCGTGCATGACTTCTAATGTCGCTGAAACCGATTTTTTAGGAAATCCCAAAGCTTTCAATTTTGTTTTTCTAACATTCACTTAAAACATAATGTTGAAACTTAAGTAGCTTTTAAACTGACATGCAGAAATTAGACTAACGAGGTGTTTGATAGATTTGAGCTGAGTGTGTGTGGTTGCTCCTGAAGAAATGCTGCAGTGTGTGCGAGTGTGTGTGGGTTCCAGGCAGCTGTTTGTGTTACAGCTGCACAGCTGTAACTTCATGCATTTGATGAAAACAGAATGTAAGAGAAGAGCTCGACTCTGTAGACGTTAAACTTTCTCATTTACAGACCGGTGCTCCTTCGCTCTGCTCATGTCAGTCCACGTGCTTTCAGTCACTTGTTGGAATTTTGCTAAAGAATCTTGCAACTTTCCTTTTCTAATTCTTTTTTTTTTTTTTTT
>SSNP01000013.1:4832766-4873544 GCA_006937955.1 Pachypanchax playfairii | reverse complement strand
TAAAAAAAAAAAAAAAAAAAACAACCATGAGATGTACGTTGAATTTGTACGTTACCTTTAATAATGGTTTTAAGACATGGGCAGACTTTTAAAACAATGTAAATTTAGATAAGAATAAATATGGAGCCCAGCTTATGATGAAAACAAACAATCAAGACATTTGCATTTTTTTGTTTATAATATTCATCATCATCCACTTTATTTCGGACACAGTATAGTCCATAATAAAAACACAGTACAACCACATAAAACGAGAAAAAAAACCAAATAATTCATACAGGTGCATACAATAATCAGCTGATAGGAGAAATATTGGGTTGGAAATACTGGCAGCTCTCACACCTTCCAGAACTTTCTTATTTTAAAAATTTCAGATTTAAAAATAACATTTAACTTCAACCACTTTCTCTGTGCAGAAACTTTCTAAATGGAAGATATTTTGAAGGGCTTTGTGATTCTTACGTGGAATTTCCCAGAAAAATGTGGGAATTAACTTTAATAACCTTCGTCAGTGAAATATTTCATGACTTTAGATTTAAAGTCCCAAATAGTTTTAAAGAGGTAAAAAAAAAAAAAAACTCAAATTATTAATTTAGCGTTTTAAATGGTAGTCTTTATTACCAGCATGCAGCAAATAAAAACAGCTGGTTTATAATAAAAGCTTAAAAATCAAGCATCAATGAGTTCAGTGTAATTGACATATTTTGGTTAATTGGGTGTGTGGGCGGGGTTTGGATGACTTGTTCCTTCAGATGAGGAAATCACACAAAACCAGTGATTTCAGTGACCAATGTACGCTCCACAACATACTTTACAGTCTGAATAAAAAACAAAATGAATGTTGAAAAAACATTTGTTTATATTTGTGTTTACTGGGTGGTTTGTGGTTCAGGTGGAAGGACGAGTTTCTGTCTCAGTGTGAACGGGTCTGAGCTGCAGTTTGGGACAGAAACTCACGCAGCGAGTAAAAGAGAAACACTCTGTTAAGCTGTGACACGGTTCAGTATGGTCACAGTGTAGGAGCTGAACTGTGTGGTTAATGACCTCCACCAGGAGGTCATGGTCTCAGGGTTTGTTTGTCCGTTAGCAAGATAACTCAAGAAGGTCTGGATGGATGTTGATGAAATTTTCAGGAAAAATCAGAAATGATCCAAAGAAGAAGTGAGTAGATTTTGGAGTTGATCTGAATCCAGGAATGGATTTTTCATTCTGAGACGGAGCTGTTTTTAACATAACTGCATATAACGACACAATAAATGATCCAAGTACTCTGTAACAAAATACCGAGTGAGTTTCAACAGGTTCTACATGATACTGATCTGGATTGATACAGAATTCCAGAAACTTGGTCCAGAACTGAAAAAAATAGGGAACCTTCAGAATTTTTATCACTGCAAGAACAAATGATGGTATAAACTTGCAACAAACACCAAAAGCTAGTTGAGACACTGTAGAATCAGAAGTGTGTAACAGATGTGATGATCCTTCAAAAGTTCTGTTACTCAATCCAGAAGAAAACCTCCATTACTGAAGAAGAGCGTTCTGTCTATAACTACTGAATTAATTATGATATTAATGTCAATCCAGTTGCTGAAAGTGTTTTTATGGTCAAGGAATCTGATAATGTCGATACAACAAAGGTGAGACTGTTATTTTTTGTGTAAATGATAATATGGGGGACTGAGATGTTTCGGGGAGGTCTGAGCTCTACCAGTGATTATTAACTATTGACTCTGATACTTATTTTAACTCAGCCAAGCTGGTGTGCTAGGTACCCTGTATTAGAACAAACATACTGTAAAGTGTTATGATCAATAGTTATTACTGTGTTTGCCACTAGGAGTCACTGCTGCTTATAGTGGAACTGGTTTTCATGTTAAAGAGGACATTTCACACAAATTTCAGGACTTTGTGGTTATTTCTCAAATATTAGCCAGTAATATGAAACTTTTTATATCTAAAAAACGTCAGGAAACACTGATTAACAGATCTTAAAATTCGTCTGGTTCCGTCAGGTTTCGGGCTGCAACTCGTCAATATTCATTATGCAAATTTGCTGGACTGAGATTGGCTAACAAACTAGCCTATGAGAGCAAGGTATACTGTTTTCTGCCCCGCTGCATATGGCAACAGCACACCTCCTCTCTTCCTGTTTGATACGTCTTATGCTAACAGCTTTTAGCCAGCAGCATGCTAGGCGTGGTTTCAACTGCGGGAGCTGATGAATACTAACGAACAAAGGAGTTGTGATGAAACAGATACAGGCCGTTCGGACTCGGGAGAACTCTGGTGTTATCACCACCTGCGTAGTTTGAGAGAATAAAACTGAAAGAGAAGTTGTTGACCTGTTTTCACACCCACTATGAAGGTAAGAACACCTGTAGAGCTAAAATATTCAACAGAAACCTCAGAAAAACATTTTTAATGGAAGGGCCTGTTTAAGAGGTGTAAGAAGAACCAAATTTGCTACAGAGATGAATTAAGAACAATGTTATTATATTTCTTCAGTCAACTTTAAACTAAATAGAATAGTAGAACCACACGAATTATACATAGAAAACAAGCCGCTTGTTTTTGAAAGGCGTCCTTGTACTTTAAGCAGCACTTTGTACATGACAGTTCATTGAACTCGTAGATTGTAATCCAGTTGAGCTCCTATGCTGTCAGACTTTTCCTCAACCCCCCCCCCCAAAGGCAGAAAATGCACAAATCAGTGCCAACAGATATTATAATAATTCCTGCATTTTGCCAAGTTTATAATTGTTGCTTGATGATTTCGAGGTTGTGCTCACATATTTAGAGTTTCTGCTCACGATCTGAATAAATCCTCATATCAACCTGCTAACACGTCTCTATGTTTTATCTTATGTGTCATTTTATGACTTTACATAACAAATTGTGTTTTTTAAGTCTAATGTTTAGCCATAAAGAAAATCCTTCATTTTGTATTGATTTTGGACAAAAAAGACTATAAACTCATGGGGACAACTTGTTTTTAAATCAAGTGAGATTTACTAATTCAACTTTCTATGAAAATTCAGTCTTCAGTTTTTTGTGGTGTTTTAAATGAGCTTGATGCAGATGGGTCTGTGCAGCCCATTGTTATTATAATCCATAATTTACTGTATATTATTTGAGTCTGTGCCAAGCACTCTGAAGCTCTTTAAAATATCTGATTAAAAATCAGCTTTATTCATCCATGTATGTTACACATGAGGTATTTGGCTTCCGGTTCACGTTTGTTCTTGTACTTATAGACAGACATGTAAAGATATTAGATATAGTACGTAGACAGAGGTGAGATATATTTAACAGCATCATCCACTCTACATGTCTGATTGATTTTTAAAGCCTGTTTATACAGATACAATATAATTATTTCCATGAGAAGAAGTTTCTTCTTCATGAAGGTGTTAAACATGTTTGTTCAACATGGTGGCGTCTGGGAGAAGAAACTAGTCCTGTGGTTTTGTGGTTTTGGTGTTCAGTGATCTGTAGCTCCATCTGGAGGAGAGAAGAGGTGAGATCCTGGATGAGAAGGTTCCTGCTGATGCTACCTGACCTGTTCCTGACTCTGGAGGAGTCCAGGTCCTCGATGGAGGAGTCCAGGTCCTCGATGGAGGAGTCCAGGTCCTGGATTGAGATGTACAGGTCCTCGATGGAGGAGTCCAGGTCCTGGATTGAGATGTACAGGTCCTCGATGGAGGAGTCCAGGTCCTGGATTGAGATGTACAGGTCCTCGATGGAGGAGTCCAGGTCCTGGATTGAGATGTACAGGTCCTGGATGGAGGAGTACAGGTCCTGAATAGAAGAGTCCTGGTTCTGGATGGAGGGCAGATCAGCTCCAGTGCTGCATCCTGTGTGTTAGAAAGTTTGTGATCCACTGACAGGTAGAAGGTGGGACAGAGAGCTAGGACAGTTTGGACTGGAGGACTTCTAGGAGGATGGTGTTGAAAGCTGAGCTGAAGTCCATAAACAGCATCCTGGTGTACGTCCCTGCAGTGTCGAGGTGTCCCAGGATGTAAAGCAGCTCCATGTTGACTGACTTGTTAGTCCTGTATGCAGACTGCAGGGGGTCCAGCAGGGTCCTGATGGACTTCAGGTGGTTTAACACCAGACTTTGACAGGATTTCATGACCACAGAGATCCGAGTGACGGCTCTGAAGTCATTTAATCCCTGGATGGAGGATGTTTTTGGGGGTCTGTGATGAGATGTTTGTGAAGATGGGGGCCAACTGTTCAGTTCAATGGTTTGGAGTTTAGGTCTACAGACATGCAGCATCTCTTTTAAAAAGTATAAATATATGGAAATTATTTAAGACAAAGCTAAATTAAGATTGTTTTGGAAATTTTGAGAGATTTGTAAATATAAAATTGAACAATCCGTTTTTTCAGTTCTACTATATGTCTAGAGGGTCTTTACAGTTCTTGAGAGAAGACGTAGGTTGAAAAGGGGACAGCCTAAAACCCATGTGGTAACTGAAATGTGTAAGTAATTTACATTTTGTTTTGTATATCTCCTTTTGCTTGAAGTTTAAAGGAAAAGCGCAGGTTTTATTGTAAGACATACCACCTTTATTAAATGCACAGTATCACAAGAAACATTTCCATTAATTGTGGATAAGCTACTCACATGATGCACAAAGCTTTGAATTGGGTGATAGATCTGGCTGATTGAAGCAGGATCAAATCTGCTGGGAGCATACCACACACACACACACACACACACACACACACACACACACACACACACACACACACGCACGCACGCACGCACGCACTCAAATGTATGTGCAAATGCACACAGATCCTCAAAAACACACTCTCTTTAAATGTCATCGTAAGTAAAATTTGTCATCTGCACAAAAATGAAAACTGTAATCTGTTTTTTTTTTTTCTTCTTTTATCATGTATTTACAAAAAAATCATTAACACCGCTCCACCCCCCACCCCCTAGATACATTACATTCAAAAAAGGACCCCGCCCATTTAGATTACATTCAAAATAATATACTATTCATGATGCAAAGTCACAGTTATTAATCTGAAAGAGGATCAAAATTGGCTACAGTCAGTCGGAGGTGGTCAGAGCCGCGGGTTCTGACAGGAGACCTTTGACCTCCACCGCCGTCGACCACACATCTGCTGCCAGACGCCTGCTGTCAAGGAGAGATCCTGATGTTTATAGAGTCCTTGCTTCTACAGACAGGCAGCATCTCAGACAGCCTCAGTGTGAGCTCTCCATCACAGTGGAGAGGAAAGAAGAAATCTTTTTGTTTGTTTTTTTTGTTCTTTTTTTTTTTTTTTCAGAGAAAAATCACATTTTTTTCAAACAGAGTCCTCTGCAGATCAAAGGTTGCCAAAAGAGGATTGTATTCTCACTGGTTATATGAACAAGCACAAAGGAATCGTACAATGCAGCACAAATCAAATCGTATTTACATTTAGTATGTATTGCCAGTGGCCCATAAACACATTGTCATCGATAGATGTCGCACAGTTTTGACATACCCGCTTTTAAAACAGATTATACTATTAAATATAGCCTACTATTGGTATAGACAAATATCTGAACTGTACAGAATGAGCAGCAGTTTATGTACAGCAGACACACAGAACACTGTATAAAAAGAAACAGAGCAACACACACACACTCACACACGCAAAAGAAATAAGAATCCTTGTTTTCATTGGGGGACGATGAGTCTGGATTTGCTTCAGCTCGGATAGGCTGAAGTTTTTAGGCCCAGCTGAGGCCGAGACGGGGAGTGTTCAGAGGTTGCTGATTGCAAAATGCTACAAAGTGCACCGGACAAACATAACTCATTGTCTCATTTCTGTACACCGTCCTTTAGTAAAATGTTGTGATTTGGTGTATGGGGTGACTGCAGCTTTTTTTTTTTGTTGTTTTTGACAATTTATGCAGAAGTTTGACACTTACAATGTTTTTTTTTTAACTTTCGTTTAGCTATCACACGGGCGCATTTGAAAACTCACTTACTTTTCATGAAAAATGTGCTTCAGTGCGGCTCAAGAACATTTAAACACTTTTTTAACTGCTTTTCGCTATAATCAGTTGGAAATTAAAAGGATCAAAAACAAAATAATAGAAAAAAAACTTTATTAAAAACAATCTAATGAGTGCACAGCAAACTGGATTGAACTTGAAGTCCGAAATATGAGATTAAAACTTGAACGCTTCGAGATTCAGGCCAACAAACAGCAAAGATTCACTAAACGAGCTGCAGGTTAATGTGAATAAAAAGAAAGAAAAAAAAAGCAACCCGTGCTGCCGAGGCCTTTTTCACTGTGCTTAAAACATTTAAATGAAGCCTAAATAAGTTTTACAACTACATTTAAAACATCTGCACATTTGTACTGACAGGCTTTTATACTGTATAAATCTAAACAGATACTTAAAAAAAAAACATGACAAATGAACGTGGTATTTTTCCAACTCAACTTTTGTTAAACTAGAAGTAAAATACTCAATCTAGATGTCTCCATTTATTTTGTTTTTAAATTTTTTTTTTTTTTTTTATTATTCCCAGCAGTCATGAAAAACCTTGAAGTGATAAATCGGTTTATTTTTTTCACGCGCGTGTGTCTGCAAGGGTTAAGATTCAAGAAAAATGTTCTCATTTTTAATATTTTTTTTTTTTCGATTTTTTTTCTGAAACATGCCTCAAATGTTTTGCAAATTAAATGGAAAGAAAAGAGCAAAACTTAAAATTTAAGGCTTCTCTCCACGTGATGAAGACAGTCAGCCATTTACAGCCAGATCGCACCTCCGTCACTTCCTCTTCCGCTTGTGTCAAACACACAAATACTTGTCCACGTACAAAGCACACACACGCACACGCACACACATACTAACTACATACACTGACGTGGGCTGCATCAGCCCAGTATATCCAGGTACACGGGTGAGGCCTTGGCCAGGCTCTGGAGCATGCTGTGGATCTCCTTGATGTTCAGCCTCATGTACGGTTCCCTCTGCCAGCATCCCAACATCAGGTCATACACCTCTTTAGGACACGTACGAGGCCGCTGCAGCACTCGGCCCTGAGTGATGCACTCAATCACCTGCACCAGACAAGTAGAAACAACCCAATGAACAACATCTTCTTAAGTACAAATAAAAAAAGAAAACACTTTAGCCGTCTCCAAGGTTTTTTATCCGAGCACATTGTCCATATTTTTGTCAATAAGGAACAAAAATCAAAAAGAAGTTTGTTCGTTTTTACACTTTACAGCCAGTAGAAAAACTAAAAAATAGATCTGATGATGCAAAAAAACTTTAAAATCCATGTGTAAAACTATGAAATCTACACCCCAGTAATTATGATGTTCCATGTCGCGACAGCTAAGTTGACCGTGGAAGCATCCGCCCCCGTCTGCCTCCTAGTCCTGTCTCCACCCGACCCCTACAGCTCCCTCTGCAGGCAATAGTTACACAGGAGGTTGGGCCCACATTGGGCTGAGCCGGGCCCTGTGGACAAGGGCCCCAGGCGTGGCTCCAGGGTGGAGCCCCAGCTGCGCCTTACTGTGACGTGGTCGCTGTATCAGACGGTTGTGGTGAAGAGGGAACTGAGCCGAAAGGCGAAGCTCAACCTACTTTCCTACCCTCATCTATAGTCATGGCAAGATCCAGAATACAAGCAGTCATAATAAGTTTCCTCCACAGTGTGGCTGGGCGCTCCCTTAGGGAGGGGGAGGAGCTCTGTCACCCAAGAGGAGCTCGGAGTAGAACCACTGTTCCACCACGTCGAGAAGAGCCAGCTGAGGATTCTGATGCTTCTTTAGGGAGGTGTTTCAGTCATGTCCCACTGGGAGGAGACCCCCAGGAAGACCTAGGACAAACTGGAGAGACTTTGTCTCTCGGCTGGGCTGCGAACCATATAAATCTAAAAATCTAACTGCACCAAAATAACCACATCTCACAGAAAAACTCAGACTAATCAATCAGTAAAGCCAAAAACAAGCAACAACAGAAACAGGAAATATAATATGGCTACAAAATAAATTTACATAAAGTACCTGAAAAAATGTTCACGGAACAACAACAACTTTTCCTTTTAATGAACGTCTCTGTGATCTACAATCAGTTGGAACAAATGTGTAACACAGATGTGAGTGATTTAGCAAATTACGGATGGATGGATGGATGGATGGTTGGATGGATGGATGGATGGATGGATGGATGGATGGATGGATGGATGGATGGATGGATGGATGGATGGATAGGTGGGTGGGTGGATGGATGGATGGATGGATGGATGGATGGTTGGATGGATGGATGGTTGGATGGATGGATGGATGGATGGATGGATGGATGGATGGATAGGTGGGTGGGTGGATGGATGGATGGATGGATGGATGGATGGATGGATGGATGGATGGATGGATGGATGGATGGATGGATGGATGGATGGATGGATGGATGGATGGATGGATGGATGGATGGATGGATGGATGGATGGATATTTATTTATTTATTATATGGACCGACCTCATTGTTGGAGAGCTGGTACCAGGGCTGCTTGCCGTAGGTAAAGATCTCCCACAGCACCACCCCGAGGCTCCACACATCACTCTCTGTGGTGAACCTCCGATACATGATGCTCTCTGGTGGCATCCAGCGAATTGGCAGCATCGTGTGACCACCAACCTGCAGAAAGGCAGCAGTGTCTATGAGCCAGCGTCAGCTAATGAATTTACAGCTGCCGGTTTTCATCATCTCTACTTACGACTTAATCAATCATCACAATTTCTTAAATTATTTACTAGATTTGCTAATCGACACAATTATTTATCAAGGTTATGGTGTTCAGAACGAATCTGTAGATCTTTACCAGTTTCAATCAGCACAGATCTCCTTTACAGCTGCACTGAAACTCTTTAAGTCGGAGAAACAACATTTTCTTCTCAGTTATTCAGAGTGGTGACATTAACGAGCAGCTTGCTAATCTCATGTCTGTTGTTCTGAATGGAGTTCAACTGTTAAATGTAATTATTTCAATCCCGAGCAGCTCAGACTTTCCTGATGATCTGATTAACTCACAGGTCTGATGGATCATTTGACAGGAAGATGCTGTCAGTCAGTCATGGGTTCTGCTTTCTTTTATCTTTTTTTTTTTTCCTGATACCGAAGAGAAAATGGATGGATTCACCTAGTATGTTTAATGTGTATGTGTACAGCGTCTGTATGTATGTTACATGGTTTTCTGAAAATGTATGAAACTCTGAAAAACTTTGTAAATTTAAAGTTTTTTTTTTGTTTTTTACAATCTGCAGATTTAAAATCTGATTTTATTCCAGATTAGTGTAACCACTGACAGGATACACACAGCTACCTGCATCTAGACTGTCTCTGACTGAGTAATGAGAAAATCTAGTGAGATTTTTTTCATCCTTCTTCAGAGTTTCAGCTTCTGGGCTCAGAAATTCTACAGAATTATCACGGAAACTAAAAACAGAGGAAGAAAAAAAAGAGTTCCACATTCCTAGTTTGTTTGATTTGGCTTCAAATTCCATGTGTGTCATCCATGTTTTCCTTCAGCCTTTAAAAAATTCAATTGAACAAGTATTTGGCAAAGAATTCCTAAAGTCATAAAGTAATCTGTCAAACATCTGCTAATAGTGTTTGGGGTTGGGGAGGGGGCTGAGTGTAAGATTGATGACATGATATAGTGTGAGCTGCTGTGATGGTCTGCTCCTGCTGCAGCCTTGAGAGCAGACCAGCAGATTGAGAACACCTGGAGCTAATGTGGGCCGGCCTATAACAACTCCTCTCCACCGTCAGCTCAGGGGGGAGGAGCTTCTCTTTCCCATACCTCACATTCGTTTGTGTTTGGCTGGGTGTGGGTCCCTTGCTCCCTCACCTTTGCTTTGGCTTATTCCTTTAATTTCCTTATTTTAATAAACTCCTTTAATTGGCCTTTTGGTGTGTGATGTTTTCCCCTCATTTGTTTGTCATGGTTTGGAGCCGGGTCATGACAGCTGCACAGAGGCGCAGCGAAAAGGTCCTGGGTTCTAATCCTGGATGGGACCTTTCAGCATGTCCCCCCCCCCCCCCCCCCCCCCCCCCGTGCATGAGTGGGTTTTCCAGTGGGACTCCGACTTCCTCCCAAAGATCAAAAACATGCAAGAGGTTAACTGGCAGCTCTAAATTGTAGGTGTGAGTGTGTAAGACGTTGTTTGTCTGTGTGTGCCCCTGCGATGGACAGGTTACCTGTCCAGGTGTGACCCCACCTCTCATGACAGCTGGAGATAGACACCAGCTCCTTGTGACACTGAACAGGAACTGATGATGATATTGGGTTTTCAGGGTTATAGTTTAAGAATATTTACATTATCAAATAATTTCTTAGTCTATGATAAAAAAATTTTAAAAAAGGTTTAGAAAAGGGGTGTTTCATTCCAAGCCCATCTCTACTCATGTTATCACATGCACCTATCTTACCTGGCTCATCTGTACTCGGCCTACTGTCCATTTTATTATCCATTTTTTTTATGTTGTTCTGAGGGTGTTTTTAACATATGATAGTTGGATTGGGGGGAGGCGGGTGTATCGATGTATGTAAACGGGGGTGGGGGGTTTGACATTGTTTTTACCCTTTAAATTGCAATAATGCACCAAAAGCGCTTTATAAATAAAGTTTTGATTTGATATCTTAAAACTATTTATTACAACTTCCTGCACTTGTCTTCTTGATCCCAATATTAGTGGTTGCACTAATATCTTGACATAAAAACAGTTTAGGGTATTAACAAAATAAAATGTAATGAACTAAGATGATTTTCATGGGAAAACACAGTTTCAGTTATTATCAGGCACACAATCATTTTGAATGATGGAATTTATATGGATAAGAGGTTTAAATGTGGAACACCATGCACACAAGTTGGAATATTACACGATCACCATGTCTGCGCCTATAATGAACTTTACCATGGCCGATCGATATCGCTGCACATCTTAATGTGTTTCGTTTGCCTGTTGGACGTAATTTACTGATTTGATTTGTAAATCTAGAAAATCTTTAGCTCAAATAGAACAAGAGCATCCTGTTATGCATTTTTTTTATGTGTTTACTTTTCCACCTAATATAAAACGTCTGATTTCAGCAGGAGGAGGCAGGCAGGCCATGTTAGATGAAGAGGAATGTGTTGAAAGATAATTTTGTTTCATTTTGAACTCCAACAGAGGGCGCTGTAGGACTCAAACAAAGATCTAAGACACAAAGTTTGACAGGAAATAAATCCAAGAAAATGAATCTGCTCCTACTAAACTTAAGTTTTTTAGTTTCTTTCATGAATACTGAAACTTTCAGTCTTTAAAGGAGTTTAATCCTGTTCTCGTACACTGATCGGCGTTTTATCATCGTTTGATGTTTCATGTAATGCCATCCATGTGAACGAGCAGATGAACTGATTGCCAAGGAAAAAACTCGCTCATGTTTTTTGCACCATTGGCTCTCATTACAACGGGAACACAGTTTTGTTGATTAGAAAGAAAATCACACTTAAATTAATTTAAAAATAGACCAAATGCATCTTGTTAAAGTGACTGATTCTAATTTCAGAATAAAGAAAATATTGTGTTGTGAGCAGGATAGGTCCAAAAACACAAAACTCAAGAGGCTCAGCTAAAATGACATTATAATTTAAACAAAAACTAAAATTCTAATAGGGTCAGAAAATAAAAAACTTTCACAAGGAACTAGAACGGAGTAAAAAAAAAAACAACTAGATAACAATCAGGAGTATCTGACAAGGAGTGAGTTATATACACACTAAGGGATGATGAGACAAGTGACTGCAGCTGGGGATTAATGTAAAGAATGCAGTGCAGGAGTGACATGCAGATAAACTGGAGATCAGAGGAAAACATAATACTAAATAATACTAAAATCACAAGAAAAAACAGAGAACTAAAAACCTCCAAGATCAGAAAACTAAATTATGAACTGTATGAGAAAATTAACCCAGTACAAACACACCAAGCAAACACAGACAGCCTAGAACTGAAAAGTTAGGAATAAATAGAACACAGTTTACACCGTAAAGAAGAAACGCCAGGAAAAAAGGACTTGATGCAGAAAAAGAAGAATCTGATAGATAAAGGTCCCGTTTATGTTCACAACAGCGTTTGTGTGACTGAGTATAACTGGGTTAAGGACAAGGTGAGTCAGGAGGAATCTAAAACACTCACTCTGTAGTAGTCTGTACTGTAAACGTCCCTTGACATGCCAAAGTCTCCTATCTTCACCAGTAGGTTTTCTCCTACCAGACAGTTCCTTGTTGCCAAGTCTCTGTGGACAAAATGCTGGGAGGCCAGGTAAACCATGCCAGCAGCAATCTGTTGGGCAATGTGCAGCATCTGGGACTGAGTGAGCTCCACTAGGATGCTGTGCTGACCATCTGCCATGAGGACCGCATCAGGACCGTGAGACCTGAACACAGAAACCAGGGACAAATCATTAAGTGTTCTTGTAAATATTATAGGAAATCCTTATTTATTCCAACAGAAACACGACTTTTTTTGTACTGGTTCTTAACTCAGTTTTTTTTTTTACAATTTGAGATGAAACTACTTGAAATGAAGTTTCTTGAAGAATGTGTGTTTATGTTGGGCTTTTTAAAAATGACAGCTAAAGTTGAAGGCATCATGGAGGATGATCCCACCTCAGAAACTTGTTCAGATCGCCATGTTTCATGTATTCAAACACCATAATGAGTGGGTCACTCTCCACACACACTCCATAGAAAGTGACGATGTGCTCGTGTTGCAGGTTTGTGAGAAGCTCAGCTTCTCTGTAGAAGTCTGCTCGGCCACTCTCAGTAGCTTCCTTCAGAGTCTGATGGGCGGCAAAGACAGAGAAAAGGATGAGAAGTGTCATAAGCAAAAATTGTAGACTGTACATGCAAGTGGTCTTCTGATATGTACCTTAACCGCCACATGGATCTTCTCTTGGTCTGGAACCAGGTTGTAGCACTCAGCGAGAAAAACCTTCCCAAAAGCTCCTTCTCCCAGCTCCCGCTTCAGCACAATATTATGTCTTTTGATGTGATGAACAACTTTAACACAGAAAAAGTATAAATATTCAGATATTTTTTGTAAATAGTATATCTCTTACGCAAATGAATCAATTACTAGAAAAGCCCAAGCTTAGACCTCCTCCAAGTACCTGGACCATTTCTTGTTGAGTTACATGCAGATATGTTAAAAACAGCTCGTTCTCAGAATAAAGAATCCCCAGACGGTGATCCAGATCACCCCCCAAATCTACTCACTTCTTTCTTGGACCATTTCTAACCTTTCCTTAGAATTTCAACAAAATCCATCCAGGACTTTTTGAGTTATCTTGCTAACAGACAAATTAACAAACCCTGTAATGGTTTGAGGTTTTGGAGATGTATGGAAGTCCTGAAGGGAAAAATAAAATTTTCTAAGTCTGATCAACTTTTTTTTTTTTTGCTTGACTTTTTGCCCTGGAAGGCCAGAAAAAAACAAGAGTGAGATAAAAAGATACATTTTTTCTCCTAAAAGGGTTTTTTCCATTCAAAAGGAAAAAAATTATTTTTCCCATCTCTTTTTTTTTTTCCTGTCAGCGGAGCAGCCCTGAAAGGCAAAAGAAAAAAAAAGTATGTTTGAGATGTCAAAGTGTTCGTTTTGGTAATACCTCCTCTGTCCACAAGGGGGAAATGTGCCTCTAACACTGCCTGATGTCAGCTACCACAAACAAGAAAACTCCAGGTCAGTAAATGTCTTCATTTTAAGTTACCTCAAGCTCCGGCTTCTTATTTGCATCAGCCAAGATGTCTGCTGGAGTAAAAAAAAAACTTCATGAACTTCTAGTCCACTACTTACGTGCAAAACAAGCCTGTTAACTAGCTGTAATCGGACTGGTGAACATCTACACCATACCAGTAGCCCAGTACCGAAACAGTTTGTATGAATGGGTGTGCTGTTACATTTGACATACTAATGTGCTAATCTGTGTTAGCGTGTGATACTGAGACACTTGTACAGACTGTTTATGTGTTTGATCATCCTGGAGACCCTCGTCTCGTCAAACACTTATAAAATACACGTCTCATACTCGTTCTCTCGCCCTTCATGGATGCTCTTCTGATGATGGGGGAAAAATACATTTTGTTGTTTTGAAAAAAAGTATTTTTGAATGGAAAAAAAAAACATGTTAGGAAAAAATTTATCTTTCATCTCACTCTTGTTTTTTTTTTCTGGCCTTTCACGGCACAAAGTCAGGCGATTAAAAAAAAAGTTGGTCAGACTAAGAAAATTGGACCACCTGAATCTTTTTTCCTATGCCCTTCAGGGGCTCCCGTAGAGAAGGGACCCAAAGTGCAGGAGAACTCCAGAGGCGCGGGGATGAACTCAAACAAATACTTTTATTTTAAAGCAGTACAAAATAACTTTTACAACTTTAAGCTACTGTTCTGAAACTTGTCTAAGTGGATACTCACTGAAAAACATGTTCAGCTTCATATTCGACACTCTGTGCGCCTCAAATGGCTTAAAATAGACTAAATAAGTTCAGTAATTTGGGTCGCAGCCGGACGTGGTGTTCTAATGATTTATGCTGCCCCAAAGAAAAATGTAGCCATAGTACGAATTTAAAACTTATTTTATGACGAGATTTCATTACATGTTTATACAGTATTCTTGTTTATGGCATCCTGTTAATTATTTAAGCATATTTTTATGATCCTTCCCTGATATTTTCTATATAAAGGCCCTCTGGGTCCTTATCAGCCATTGTTGAGTCCTTTTCCTCTAGGTGTGTCCGAACATTTGCCTGTCACTCTGACAAAATACAAGGAAAGTAAAAATAACATCATATTTAGTGTTTCTGTCCTGGGAGAATTTATTTGATGAACAATAAACGATAAATCTGTTTATTGAAGTCAAGACTGTAGAACGGCAGAATGTGCAGAAGGAATCAGTAGCACATTTCAACAGGTAGTATTTCTGCAGAACACCAGTTCAAGCAACGGCTGTCTGAGACACGGCTGCTGAAAAGTTATTTAGTACTGCTTTAAAGCTGAAAACAAAGCACAGAAGTGCCACGAATAAACAAATGAAACTATAAACTTTAAGGACACAAGAAATATTTGGGACAGAAGACAGTGTGGCGACACTGAACTAAAAACAACCAAGACTTAAATATGTCCACACACAGGTCAAGCACACATCAAAAATAGGTAAAAACAGGAACCACAGAGCGCAGTCAAAAACAAACATGGGGAACAGGAACCCGTTGTTTACAAAATAAAACCCAAGAAAGGCTTTAAAACACAAGACCAGAGGAGAACCCTGGGAAAACACCTCACAAAAAATAAAAACAAAACCCTCAACCACAACAAACCTTGATGAAAACAAAACCTCCTTAACAAAGGTAATCATAATCTCACTAATGTAGCTGAATCTCTTATTTTAGAACTCAGTTTCTGTCAGATTTTCAGCAACGCTACTCAGAGGATGTAAACATGTTTAAATTCTGTAGATTGTTGAATAAAACCCACTTGATCAACTTTAAGCTTTTTTGTAAAGTTTAATGTCCAGTGTGCCACTGAAGCAAGATATTGACAATAACCATGGCGCCAAGCAGCGATGCCTGAATGGATTATGGTCAGAAGAAGCTTCAGGCTACCTTGTATTTGTTGAGCAAAGGTGGTGAAATAACTCACATGTGTCTGATTTTAGCATGCTGCCGGAGTTACGGAAATACTGTGGGTTCTCAATGACAGGAATCTTTGTCATCCCGATGATCACAGCGTCTGGACCCATCTCTGAGGACGACGGGGTGTTGTTGCCATTGGAGACGTGATGAAGAGGGCTGGCAGAGTCATCGTCATTACTGATTACTGAGGAGGAGCCTAGGGAGACATGGAGGAGGAGGAGAAGGTCAGGAAACAGGAGAAGGAGAGATGAGAACAGAATAAGGTGAAGTGTCAACGGTTGACCGTAAAGATGGAGGAGTAAAAGGAGAAGTATCAGGAGGAAAGTGGTAAACAAAGAGCATCAAGGTTGCATGAAGCTTTGGAAACACACTGAATGTGTTGCGTTCTGTACATAATCCTAGTTAATCCTGGGCTAATCAGAAGAACTTATTTTGTTTTAGGCCTACTACGTTTTTGCAAAATACACAAGAACTGTTAAACTGTTAAATTAGGATTTGTCAGTGTTAGAAGTTTCTGAACCATCAACCATTAGGTCATTTCATAAATACTCAGAATGGGGGAGACTTTCATAACCAACTAAAATGGATTATTTTCTAATTGGATTAAATTGTGTGGATTTAATTATCTTCGACTTGAGAGTAATCGGACCTGCTTCTCTGAATTTTAGCTTTAAATTGCATCGTGTCGCTTTTTTCAGACTTTTTTTTGGCATTTTTCACAAATGGGCTAATGTTCAGAAAAACAGAGAGACATTAAAGCAGTACTGAATAACTTCTCTGTAGCCGTGTCTCAGACGGCCGTTGCTCGAACCGGTGTTCTGCAGAAATATGCTACCTGTTGAGATGTGCTGCACACATGCGCCGTTCCACAGTCTTGACTTCAATAAACAGATTTATTTATTTTTGTTTCTAAATTTTTCCATAAATACATTTTACCTATTAAATAAATTTTCCCAGGACAGGAACACTAAATATGATGTTATTTTTACTTTCTTTACATCGTCAGAGCGACAGGCAAATGTCTGGACACACCCAGAGGAGAAGGACCCAACAATGGCCGCCAAGGACCCAGAGGGCTTTTAAATAGAAAATATCAGGAAAGGGTCATAAAAATACGCTTAAACAATTAACAGGACACACTCACCATAAACAAGAATACTGTATAAACTTCCAATAACATTTCATTATGAAATAAGGTGTCATTTCGTACAATGGCAGCATTTTTCTTCAGAGCAGCATAAATCACTAGAACACCACTTCCTGCTGCGACACGAATTACGCAGGTTATTTAGTCTATTGTAAAGCCATCGGAGGGTCAAGCGTGTCTGATATGAAGATGAACATGTTTTTCGGTGAGTATCCACTTAGACAAGTTTCAAAATTGTAGCTTAAAGTTTAAAAAGTTATTCAGTAGGTACTGCATGAAATCAGTAAAATTTTGAACCATTTCTTGGATTAACTGAGTCACATCATTACAACAGACTCAACAGGAGGACACGGATTAAAGTTTGTGTTGATTTAAAAGATTTTCTGGTTCATTAAGTTTTAAAGAATAATATTACTCAGGTTACCAGAAATGCTAACCTGAGTAATATTATATTAGCAGAAATGCTAACCTGAGTAATATTATATTAGCAGAAATGCTAACCTGAGTAATATTATATTAGCGGAAATGCTAACCTGAGTAATATTATATTAGCAGAAATGCTAACCTGAGTAATATTATATTAGCAGAAATGCTAACCTGAGTAATATTATATTAGCAGAAATGCTAACCTGAGTAATATTATATTATGCCTGGGTTTGAAGAATGAAGACAACAATGTCAGCAGCAAAATGTAGAATTAAATAACACTTTAATTCTAGAAGAAAGAAATGTATTTTACCTTTGATGCCAAACTTCGAGTTTCTTCCATATTTCAGAATGATGACCATCAGAACGCAGCCGGTCAAGGCAACTCCAGCAATCCCCACAACTACATACACCTGAGAAGAGAAAGAAAATAAAATATAAAGCTTGTGCTCTGAATTGGAAGCCGAATTTGATATCAGCAAATAAATGCAATGCAAAGATCTTTTTCCAGGCTTATGGGTGTAAAAATTGGGCCAAACACTGTGAGTAATGATTCATATCACTTACTGCAACACTGTCCTCCAGAGGAGGGAGCGGTGTATCTGAAATAAAATAAGAATAATCAGAAATCTAAACATTTAATGAAAGGAATTTTGTATTTCTGACTGATAGATGTGAAGTTACACGTTTAAAACTACCAAACAACTTGTACCTTGGTCTGATCAGAGAATGCAAGCCGGAGGAGAAATGAAAGAAGTTCATTTAACTCCACACATCACAGCATAAGTATCACCATTCTTAGTTTGACAAAGAGGATGTATTACTTACAGTAGTCATCATCGTCTGTAGAAAGAAAAAAAACAATATGTTAGCAATCGACTCCCAAGTCAGGCTCAAGAAATAACCTGCAGTAAAATCCCATGATACTGACCCGAGTGGCTGATGTTTGGTGGATCAATGAACTGAGCGAGGACCGTCTTCTCGTCCTTGCCGTACTCGTTCTTCGCCACCAGTCTGTACTCGCCGTTGTGAATGTGCGTGGGGTTGACCAGCTGCAAGCAGCCGTGGTCCTCGTTTTCAGTGGACTCGTGGATCATGGTGCGGACGTAGTCCTGTTCCTGCAGCAGCTCGTTCTTGTGGTACCAGTGCAGCTCGGGCTTGGGGTTCCCCATCACGGTGAATGGGATGCACCAGTGGTGGTCCCGTTCTGGAGGCAGCAGGTGCTGAATGGTGGGGGGAACTGACACGGAGGCAACAGTAGAGGAAGAGTAATCATGGGGTGACAGGAAATAAACACTAGGAGCAAGTCAAAGTAACATTTATGGGTTCAAAGATGAGGGGAAAACATGGAGAGGAGAGGATAGAGCCATCAAACAACATACAAACTGTAACAGCAGGGAAACATTAAACTGGAGAATGTGAAGGGGAGTAGAATTAAATAAGCAGAGGCGTATGGTAAGGCACAAGGAGCTTTACGGGAAGAAGAGTTATGAACAGGAAACATGGAAAGTCAATAAGAATCGCCAAGAGACACTAATGATAACAAACTGAGGAGTCTTTCACTTCCAAAGGAATAAATCTACTCTAGCTGAAGCTCATCACAAGAGAAGTCACAGTAACTTAAACAGCAACAGCAGTATCATTTCTAGAGATACAGGAAGTCCTTACAGAGAATATTGAGCAGCAGCGTGGCTTCATCCTGACCGACCATGTTCTCAGCGCTGCATACAATCACTTTGCCGTTATCGTCGGGAGAAAGGCTTATCAATGTGAGGCTCGTCTCAGTATCCAACGATTCGAACTGCAAACACAAGAAAAATAACTTGTATTTAATGTATTTCATTTCATTAGGAACTGACACAGGCCCAAACCAATAAATAATCAATAAATATTTAATGAACAACTAAAGTCAGTAGAAAACACTACAGAGAATAAAATGATCAGACACATAACATAAGCTTTAACTATAAAACATATTTATTTTAACAGGATTATTAATGAGCAAAAAGTCACTTTTTTAAACTAGTTAGCTAATATAAGTAACAATAAAATGGTTAAAATAGTTAAAGATACTGGATGAAAGGCAGAATTGCCAATATTCTATTTAAGTTTGGTAAACTAACATCCAATTTGAGTTATTATGACTTATCACTTTATTATTTTTTCTTACTTTTAAAAAACCAAAACCACAACCAGAATGTCTTTATAAACCAATCACTTACAATTAAAAACCCTAAAACAACAGAGAAGTTTGATCCAATTCAATTCCAAAAGGAGCTGGAAAAGTTTTCCTCTTATATGTTTAAACTTATTGAGGATGTTACTAATGATTCAATCTTCAGTAGCAACTGTGTTTGTAAAAGTGTGTTATGTGCTTATTTGAGGAGTAATTGATATAATTTAGATATTTGTTACATTTATTGATGCGTTTGGACTTTCAGTTAAAGGAACTTAAGGCAGCTTTACAAAATCTGACTCAGTGCTGCCGCGACAGGCGCTGTGGCTAACTGCAGCCACCAGCCAAGCCGGCACGGGAGCGCGCACAGACACTTTACAGACTGTTCGTCTTCACAGCACTGCACCGGGGAGGCTAACATACTTCACGTCAGGTCTCTCCTCTCTGTTATTTGATTTGATCTCATCATTTTCATACTGTATCAGGCTCTAAACACAACCTATAATGTTTTCTCACCTGGTCACAAGGAAATGAGCCATGTCAGCATCCGTTTTCACTCCCAAATGCAGCTGAAGTTCCCTCCATGAACCGAACGCATATCCAATATTTATGCGGGTGCCTGCCCGGCTTCGGTCATATTTTTTTTTAGACTCACGAGATGCCGCTGATAAAGTCTTTTTTTTCTTTGTGGTGCCACTTTTTTGGGGGGTGAGAGTGGATGCAGGTCGTTTGCTGGCTGCAGAAACATCCATAAGTATACCTTCAGTGTTTGAATCCAAGTCCATGGCGGCCATGTTCTTCCTGTTCAAGAGCTGTCGGCAACGCGCATGCAGCGTCAATTTACGTCACATCACTACCACTGCGCGGGAAATTCGGACGTCGAACTGCAGCACATTATGTAGCACACAGCGTTTCCAAGGCAACAGACATATATGCGGATGGCCCCGTTATTTTGGGTTTTTAATGCTTCATGACCCATTAGCATTGAATAAACTGGAAATGCATGTGTAGTTTTTCACAAATCTTGCCTTATGTCCCTTTAACTTTACTGACTCGTTCCACATTTTAAAGAAACTGAAAGATAAACCGGCTCACTTCGTAGTGGGTTGAGAGCAGATCAAGGTTCCACTGGATCATGGGAACCGGGGAGCCCGAGGCACTGCACACAGCTTTGATATTACCCCCCTCCATCTCAGTCACAGTTTTGGGGAAGACCTCCACTTTGGGAACCACTGTAAGCAACAAACAAATAGTAAAACAAAGTATATTAAGGCTTTATTTAGGTATTTTTTTATTGTTTTATTTCATGATTCGCTAAAGTGCTCTATAAATAAACTAGATTCTCCAGGTTTGTCTTAAACTGTCTGTGTTTATAGGAATATCCAGCTGTGCTTATCAGGATAATACATTACCACAATCAGGCGGCGTGAGCGTAGCGAAGTCCCTCGTCACGCCTTGCTCATCCGTGCACGTCAGCTCTGAACTGTCCATTTCTTCTTGGAGTCTCAGTTTGATCCACAAGTTTTCACAAACACAATCCAAAGGGTTTCCAGAGAGAAGAAGCCTTGAAATCAAACACACACAACTACAAAAGAAACTGCTCACACACACACACAGAAAAAAAAAAAGAAGGGAGATATACTGAGAGTTACTCATGCATCACTTACGGACATGAAACGTTAAAGTTCTGAAACGTTCTCCACGACAGCATGGAAAGGTTGTTGTCTCTGAGGTTTCTAAAAAAAAAAAAGGACAGAAACTGTGAGAATCCAAAAGCAGCAGCGAGGAAATGAGTGTTTTTTAAGCTGCTGCTTACACATATTGAAGTCTCGTGTTGTTATAGAAAGCGTCTGATGATATAGACGTCAGCCGCGTCTTTGTGATGGTCCTGTTGGAAGTCAACATCTGGAGTTACTGGGATTCTCTTTGAGCTCAAAAATTTTCATAAATTCTGTGTGATACTCACAAGTTTCTGAGATTTATGTAGTGCCTCAGACTGCTGTCGCTGATGTCAAATAATCTGTTTTGGTTGGCGATGTATCTGTGGAAGGAAATGGGAAGAGAAAAGGTAAAAGTTTGTTGCAGAAATTTGAATATTATTTATGGAAAGCTTGTTGGACTGAGCTAAAGTTTAAAGAATCTGGTTCCATGTTTCATTCCTGTCTGGTATGAGGATAAAGCCTGAGTTATGTTATTACATCTAAAACATGTAGTTTTGGTCAAATGAAGGAGCCAATTATGATTTTGAATATTTAACTTGCAGCATGATTTGAAATTAATATATATATATATATATATCAAAACTGCAGCAAGATTCCAGCTGCCATTCATGATCAATAAAATAAAACCTCCCAAAACAGCCAATAACCTGCACAATTATTTACGCAGCCAGATCCTCTTGAACTTGAGTTCTGAACATATGAAACCATCTGTTTTTAGATATTTTCATTGGAATTTTTTTTTTAAATTTCTTTGCAGCTTCAGTGTCTGCATTTTCTGTTGCTTTTGTTTTATTGTGGGTTGTGACTTTAACAGACTCTTCATAACTTTTTAANAGGACACTTCCAGGCCCGTCTGCGGTTTGCTAGAGAGCATTTGGATGATCCAGAAGAGGATTGGGAGAACATCATATGGTCAGATGAAACCAAAATAGAACTTTTTGGTAGAAACTCAACTTGTCGTGTTTGGAGGGGAAAGAATGCTGAGTTGGATCCAAAGAACACCATACCTACTGTAAAGCATGGGGGTGGAAACATCATGCTTTGGGGCTGTTTTTCTGCAAGGGGACCAGGACGACTGATCCGTGTAAAGGAAAGAATGAATGGGGCCATGTATCGTAAGATTTTGAGTGAAAACCTCCTTCCATCAGCAAGGGCATTGAAAATGAGACGTGGCTGGGTCTTTCAGCATGACAATGATCCCAAACACACCGCCCGGGCAACGAAGGAGTGGCTTCGTAAGAAGCATTTCAAGGTCCTGGAGTGGCCTAGCCAGTCTCCAGATCTCAACCCCATAGAAAATCTCTGGAGGGAGTTGAAAGTCCGTGTTGCCCAGCGTCAGCCCCAAAACATCACTGCTCTAGAGGAGATCTGCATGGAGGAATGGGCCAAAATACCAGCAACAGTGTGTGAAAACCTTGTGAAGACTTACAGAAAACGTTTGACCTCTGTCATTGCCAACAAAGGCTATATAACAAAGTATTGAGATTAACTTTTGTTATTGACCAAATACTTATTTTCCACCATAATTTGCAAATAAATTCTTTAAAAATCAGACAATGTGATTTTCTGGATTTTTTTTCCTCATTTTGTCTCTCATAGTTGAGGTATACCTATGATGAAAATTACAGGCCTCTCTGATCTTTTTAAGTGGGAGAACTTACACAATTGGTGGCTGACTAAATACTTTTTTGCCCCACTGTATATATATATATATATATATATATATATATATATATATATATATATCAAAACTGCAGCAAGATTCCAGCTGCCATTCATGATCAATAAAATAAAACCTCCCAAAACAGCCAATAACCTGCACAATTATTTACGCAGCCAGATCCTCTTGAACTTGAGTTCTGAACATATGAAACCATCTGTTTTTAGATATTTTCATTGGATTTTTTTTTTAAATTTCTTTGCAGCTTCAGTGTCTGCATTTTCTGTTGCTTTTGTTTTATTGTGGGTTGTGACTTTAACAGACTCTTCATAACTTTTTAAACTGCCATTTCTGCACTAGATGTGTGTGTTTTGTTGTTGTTGTTGTTTGTGCACTAAAACGATCCTGTTATCAACGAAACCCGTTTTCTGTTGCTCTTGCAAGACGTTGAGTCCAAACGACACGTTTTGTGTTGTAACTGTGGAGATTTCACAATAAAAGCGCTGCTACAACAGACCCAGAGAATGAAGAAGTCCAACCCTCCAAAACATACAAAGAACACCAGTTAAATAACATTCATGATGTCTGCCTTAAAAAAAAAAAAAAAATCCACTCACCAATTCTCCTATTTTTCCCACAAGGTGCCGCGCAGTTGTGCTGGGTTGTAACAGGCGCACTCCGACACAGGCCCGCACACACTGACGCAGATAAGAGCACATAACTCCCGCCAGCTTATTGCCAGCTGTACACAACTGATAAGATCTCGTGCAATCTGTCAACAGTCTGGTCATTTTGAAATACTGTGGGTATCTCTGCACGACCCCCCCCCCTCCCTTATCTGGAACTGCTTTGTCAAGGAAAACACGCTAAATCCAAATAAGCGTGACGCGCACTCTCACCGCCGTTACGCGCACACACGCACGCGCAACCACTATCTCTTCCACACGCCGCACGCGCACAAAAATACGAGGCCAAATGATCCGACAAACCCGCTGGTTTGAATAAAATCGGACTTTTTGTGCGTGTTTGACATATTGCGCAAAAAAAAAAAAAATGCATGCGATAGCTACTGTTTAATGCGCATCACGATGACAACACAGCCCAGGGTTATTAACACTGCTGTTGATGTTAATATTATTCTCTGATCATTATTAATACAACCCCATGTGTTTATCACTGCGACCTGCACGACGGAATAAAGCTCTTTGCATCCTAATAAGTTCATAAGATGTCTGCACGATCATTTTACAGCCATGCACACTTACATCTCGGTGATGTTTTCCATGTCATCTAACGTGAGCACAGGGAAATCCTCGATACCTGGTTCGGCATCAATACAAACAATCCTTGAGATGCTGCAAATGCAGGATTCGGGGCAAGCATCGCTGAATCTCCACAGCCCCATTAAAACCACAAACAATCCAAAACGAGCCATGCCATATTCCCCCGCGCTGGAGTCCATCGCAGGTCCAATCTTATCCCCACCAAACCGAATCTGGACAAATTCAATTATTCAGATTTCTTCACTCGCTGCCTTTGATGTTGGCCAAGTTAATCCTTTAGATTCCGCAGGAAAAGAAAAAAAGAAATGAAGAAAGAAAAAGGGGAAATAGCATTAAAAACAAAAGACTGGGCTGTCGGTGAGGAATGCGCAGAGCCCACGATTTTGATATCAAGATGCCATGGACTGGCCTTCTCGTCTCCGCAGAGCTGGTATCACGCTACTGCATATCGATGCCGTGAAGCGAGGTGTCAAGTGGTCCGTCCTGCTGCTGCTGCTGCCTCACTCCCCTAATGCGGCCACTGACTGCTCGCATCTGCCTTGTAAAACAAATATGAGGTGATCCAGATGTTTAGAGATCAATAGGCAGGGCCCCCCACGGGCGATTTCTCATGTGTGGTGGTGATAGGGAGGAAAAGTGCACAGAAGGATGCGTGGTGATGCTGCGTGTGTACGGAGGAAGGCTACCTGCATCCGTCTATCGATAATCATCACCGAGGACGGGCTCAGCTCCAAGCCTTCATCGTATGGGGATGATGGTTGCGATGGTGATTTTATGTCTGACAAGATGTTGTCAGATTAGATTTGACAATGATAATTTTCTTTAATGCAAGAAAAAAAAAAAACTTAACATGCAGTTGTTGCATTTTTATTAGTGGGCTCATCTGGGATGGGCACATATATTTGCACAGATGTATATCAACTCTTCTGCTGGGGTTACTCTGAAGCCATGCATTGGATGAAAGCTGAGCTTTTTCCATAACAACGCTGTTGTACGGTTGCCCATTAGGCCTAGAGTGACGTACGGGTGACGCACAAGATGGGGTGCATCTATGAAAAATAATTACCCATACTATGTCTGCAAACTTCAAATAGGGCTCACTGAGCACCGCAAGATCCAGGAGCAAGAACCGTGTTTGCTTTCTTTCAAAGGAGCCATGTCTGCATGTGTTGGACTTTTGACACAGATAATGTTTAGAAACATTAACCTTGACCTGCTGAATAGATCTGCAGGAGCAGAGCTTGAATGATTGTTAATATTACCCAGAAACTGACCCACAGTGATGCTGGTGCTCATCTCAATGGTTCCAAATCGAATCACTTCAACTTTCCAATGTCCAACACAAACAAATGACTCTTCACTTTAAAATTTAGGTGATGACATATTTCAGATTGACCAAAAAAGATCCTGTTTACCAGTAGATGCTGAAATTTCCCCTCATGATTAGGAGGCAGCTATGGGCACATGATCCATGACACAGTCTGGATGGTTAGTGTCGCTATGGTTACTTGCTTTTTCAAATAGCGCGGACAATGTCAAGTGTCGCTATGGTTGCAGATGAAAATATGTACGCAGGCTTTTCTTTTTCTTTTTTTCTTTTTTGCATGAGAAACATTAAGAACTGAATTATATCTGTCTCCATGGTAACGTCGGAGTATAGGAGATGGAAGAGAGAGCTCTGATCTGAGAGGGAGAGTGCATGATACAACACCACGAGAAAAGGATGTTTAATAGGTCAAATGTGGACACGATTCAGGCTCCTGTATTTGTAATAAATTGGCAGTGAAGGTGTTTGTCTTTTGGGACGAGACGTCATATGGATTTCAAGAAAATCCTGCAGAGCTTCATTAAACCTGTAAATGTTCTAAATGAGAGAACTGAAAACAATTTTACTGCAGCTGACAAAACTTTTTCATTGCTCAGAGATGGAGATGCAATCAGATGTAATTCCTCTCTGAGAGAAGGAAACTGAACCTGCATGAGGAGGTAGAAGAAGTGTTCTGTGTTTCTTTAAAGCTCAGGGACCTTCCTGTTTTTGGGAGTTTGCTGCCACTCCTGCAACACTCCTTACTAATATTTTAGAGCTCTGTCTGAACCAGCTGGGGGCAGACTTGTCTTGAATCTTTAGCTGTGATTTCACTTAGATGTTTTTTTTAAATGTAATCAAAGTGTTAAACTTTTAATGGCAAGACTGCCTCAACCTGAAAGGTTATTTGGAAGATACACATTTTTGTGCATTAACATTTTCCTTTTACCTAAACTGAATGTTTTCATTTGTTTTATTTATTAACAATCCAACACATAATTCATTTTTTTACTTTGAAAGTTTATGTATAACTCGATTTGATTTCAAATGAAGATGACTCAGTGAGTCAGAAAATACTGAGAGAAATCCCATTTCCAATTAAATTAGTTGTCAAGCCAGTTTATTTTATCAACTAATTTAGAATCACAAAGTCATTTGATAGTTAAACAATTCATCACACAGTCTTACATTTTAAAAAATAAGACTTTTATAACCAATTTCAAGGATTTTTCTTTAGCTAAAATCTTTATTTTAGTTTGTTGAAATGATTTTTAGGTGCACATTGTTCTTAATTCACTTCACCCTGCAATTTATTCAAATCAGTGAGTATTTATAATATGTTCTTTGTTTTTGCATTCAGATATAATCAGTTTGAGAGGCTTTGAGATAGAATTTATTGGTTCTTATTTTATCCTGTTCATCAACTTTCCTATTCAACTTCATATTATCAAATCCATCAACTTCAACAGCTTTAAAATTATTGTAGAACTGCATCAATTTTTGCACTTGAAACTCTTTGTGAACTGTGTATTAGGCTGCTATTTCAGTTCAAGTTATTCTTTATTGACAACTGGAATAGATTTACTGTTTGTAGTTTGTACCTGTAAGTCAAAATTCCGGACACAAAAACCTCTGATTCTTCTCCAGAAGCGGTTGTTGCATGTTGGAGGAGTTGTGAACCGGTGAGGCGGGGATTCGGGCAGAGTGACATTAAAAGGTGTGTGAACCTAAATTTGGGATGACAGTTATTTCAAATAATTAGGAAGAATCAGAAAAATGCTCTGCGTGGGTAATATACAGGTATATTGTCTCCTCTAGGCAAATGTAGCGTCTCAGACCCGCCCATCTAGGTGGACAGGGACAGGCGGGTGTAAAAAACCATCGAGAGAAAGCACCGAATCGAACTCATCCACAGTCAGCAGGGTTTTTTCAGGGCGAGGCGACCGTGGTGAACGTGGCTTTGCTGCAGGTCTGTGTTATGTCATATTTTGAACAACTCGCCTTGTGTCGTGGCGTCAGTTAACCTGATAGATAATAGTTGCGTTGCTCTGCTGTGATTTCCTTGATAATGAATGTTGTTTTATAGTAACACGGACGCTGACTGGCCTGTGGAAACCAACATACTAGCTTAGCAGAACCGTTAGCATGAAAAAGTAAACGGTTGCTCACTAACTTCAGTTTATGCGTAGATACATCAACGAGAAGCACATTTCTAATCCGAACTGCGTGTCTTCTGTGATATACTGTCAGGGTTTATTTTTATAAACTAAAATAAAGATTGTCCATGTTAGTCAGTTATCGTGCTGCTGTGCTCCGCCTCCCTGTAAACATGAGCTTACTATATTATATGGCTGCTATGAATATAATGTACAATAAAAGCCAGGCGTCAATTCAGGAGTGTGATAAAATAAAATAAGATAAAATCCCACCTGACATGTATTTGTTATTCAAACCAGCATAAATGTGCATGTCACACCCCAAGCAGAATTACTGACCTTTATTTAGAGCTGATGTTATGATTAACATAATTTTGATTGATTATTGGGATCATCCTAATTGCAGACAGACAGCCAGAGGAACCAGATTGTTTTTCCAAGGCAGGTTCACGACAATGGAGATGAAAGTGGAAGATCAGGACGAAGACACCACATTCAGCAACACTGACACCAACGGTAAGTCACTGCTTTTAATAGATTAAAATGAGACGAACTAACTGCATGAATTAAACTCAACCAGCAGGAAGGTTTGGGATTTATACTGGCTAAATTAGGTAATTTTGAGAGTTTTTTGGCTTGTATTACTTAGCATGTGGATATATCAGATGGTAGAGGGATTTTTTTGGTCCAGGATACTGCTGTTCTGTGGGCCCTGAGCAGATCTGTCCATGGTTTGATTCAGGAAGCCTACATGTTGGTGCTGTACTTGGCTCAGGTTCCAGTTGGCAACAGAAAGAAACCATTTCTTTTCCCTATATTTTTCTATTTTCTCACTTCTAAAGCAGTTATTTGTCTATATTTTTCATCCTATAAGATGTCATCTTATATAATATAATAATTAGAATAGATTCTTGGCCTTAGATTTGACTTCCCTTGTTTCCTGCCCCAGGTAAACGTCCTGCTGAGGACATGGACGAGGAGCAGGTCTTTAAACGTTCACGTAACACGGATGAGATGGTGGAGCTACGTGTGCTGCTTCAAAGCAAAGTAAAAAAAAAAAAAAAGTAGTGTAATGGCTTTTGTTGCTGTTTATATTCTTCCTTGTTTTTGAAAACTTTTTTTTTTCCTGCAGAATGCCGGAGCCGTTATTGGAAAAGGTGGCAAGAACATAAAAGCTCTGCGCACAGATGTGAGTAAACAGGTTAAAATCCCTTAAATCTGCACATGTGGAGGAGTCCCCTGATTTTTGCAGATCTTTTCAGACCTAATGTCTGTACTGTAATTACATATTTTTTACAAGTGTTTAAAATTACAATACGTTTTATTCCTAAATCCCGATGTATTCCATGTTTTGTTCTCTGAATTCCCAAATATAAAAATTCCAAATGATTTGTCTTTTGGTGTTAATCGACATCTTGAACAGATGTGCACTGTTAATGTAATGAAAACAAACTTTGCTCTGCTGGATTTTATTTTCAGTCCCATTTCCACTTACTTCCATCCTAATTCTAGTTCCCCTCCCAGAGCTCAAACGAGGTTTTACTGTGTAGCGCCAACAGCTGAATAAGAGCCCGCCTGGAAATATATTTTTTTAGGGTAGAAAAGTTGGTAAATTCTCCAGACTGCTTGTTAAATTGATTTCTGTCACACTTCTTGTTCTTTTTCACTCACCAGTTTCTCTCATTTCACTTTTGGGACAAAGTAATAGCGTGTATTCAATTAAAATTGTATTCCTTCTCCCCCTCTTCCCTTCTCCTTTTACTTTTTTTTTGTTTTGTTGTTCTTACTTTTGGCCACCTTCCTTCGTTGCCCATGTTCTGGATCGACATGCCCCTCCTGCGTTGCCCACGTTGACGTTGGCCCAACCTCCGCCCGCCCCTGAACAACCTGCCCGCCCGCCCACCTGACACTCCCGGTTGGCCCTGCCCATAAACCGTGCCCCATCTTATTCGGGCACCTTACTTGACATGATGTGATTGAATGCCCCTGCCCAATGCCAACCTCCTCCTCCTCCACCACAACCACCACCAACACCTCCACCACCACCTCGGCCCATGCAGTACAATGCCAGTGTATCAGTCCCAGACAGCAGTGGCCCAGAGCGGTATGTCCCACCAGTTATTGCCTCACTGCCTGAATAGAACAGTCAAACACATGTCTTTGATAACCTGCCTTCTGTTTCATTTTAACATTTTGGTATACATGACAGTCTACCCCCCCTCCTCCTGACACCCCTCCCCCCTCCACTTGTGAGAGACATGCATTGTTACTTTATTTTTTCTGTCCATTTCTAGCATCTTTTTCTGTTATTGCAGTTAAAATGCTGTAAATCACAGACAGGTTGTATGTTATTGGTATGAACACAGCAGTTGGACGATGTTGGTTTTTATCTCCCTTGCTGTGATGTTTATTTTTACGCTAAAATTTTATGGAAAGCAGACATTTTTTTCTCTCGCTCTGTCTTCTGTGACCCACTTGGCCCTTCTTCCCTTCCTTCTCTAACCCCCCCCCCCTCCACTGTTTTCACCATCTCTGGTCCATGATCTCTGAGAGAGTTTGCTGGCTTTTATATTGTAGCTCCGCCCCCTACCTCGCTCTGTCACTTCATTAATGTTGTCTTGATTTCATTGTGCTGCAAACCCCCCTTTCCCCCTCCCCTTCGTTGAATTTCTCAGACCACATCAGATCAGATCTGCTTACCAAACCTTTCATAGCCCCCCCCCCCCCCCCCCCCCCCCCCCCCCCCCCCCCCCCCCCCCCCCCCCCCCCCACCCCCCACACCTGCTCCTCTTCTGTGCCACCAAGTACTAGATAACCACTCACATTTCCTTCCCCTCCTCAACCCCTCTGCTGTTACTGTTTCTCTACTGCCCGCCTTGTCTCCTCTCACCTCAGCGCCCCCGCCCTCCTCTCCCCCCACCTCCTCCCCCTCCTCCCTTCCAGCCCCCGCTGGTCACGATGAGAAGGTGAGCTGGTGGTGCGGTTGTCATGGCAAGCTGTTGTTTTTAGATTGTTACTTTTCCTTTTTCCTGAACTTGCTGGTGGTGGGATGACAAGAAAAGATCTTTTCCTGCTCTTACAGCCCTCCCCTCCCCCAAATCTTTTTGGCCAGCCTCTCGTTGATTTGAGCCGTTTTTCAGTCTGCCCATTTATTTGAAAATAAAACGAGATTCAGTGCATGTCTGCTGCTTATTTATAGCCAGAGTAGCATTAGAGAAACATAATAAGAATTTGGCAAAAGATGCAGCAGCCTTAATTCCTCCTTTTTCTTTTTGTTTTAGTTTAAACCTTTCATGAGTCTGTTCATGATGGTCTGTTTCTCATGATATTTTTGTCAGGTTTTACTTGCTGTTCTGCTTTGTGTCTGTTTTGTAATCCCTTCCTTCCTTTTGGCCCAAACCGTTCTTGATAGGATCCTCAGTGTGAGCGCCAGTATCGACACTATCGGAGACATTCTGCTGAAAATAATACCGACACTAGAGGAGGTAGGCCTGTTGTGATGATTCTGCTGTCAAAGATGATTATTTACATTTTGAAAGTTGCCACTTGTTAAATCTGTGTCTGGTAATGTTTTTGAATTTATTATAATGTCAAACATGTTGGCGTGTTTGCTAAGGCCCTGTTCACACAGGATGACGCCAACGCTGTGATGTAAAATATCCTGCAGAACGTGGACGAGTTTTTCAGGCTGTGAAAAATAAAAGATGATTACTACTTGATAGTTTTGAGTATATTACTGTGGCTGCAGCATTTTGGGGTTCTGAGAGTGGAGGGAATGTAGGACTGTAGTCAACCAAAGAAATGCTCAGTTGACCAAAGTCCTGTCCTGTGCAACGATCTGTTGAGTAAAAAAATTGAACATTTTATTAAACAGTTGTCATAGAGCATTTCTAAAACAACAACAAAAACATCAGTAATACATAAAACTATAATAATAATACAATTATGTGATTTTTAGGAGCTCTGAGGTCTATAGTTACAGTCACAATCGCACACCTGACCACATGATGCTAAAACTGTCAAACATTTTGTCGACTACAGCCAAAACACGTAGAGTTCTAACTAAATACAGCAAAACTACCTCTATTACTTACTGAGTGTGAATCAGCATCCATGCATTGTGCAACCAGCCACAGTGTTCTACGATGTTCTAAACTGTGGTGCTGTTACAAAATAACCTAAATTAAAGCATTTAAAACATGGGCTACTTATATTTAGAAAACAGTAATATATAACAGCAGAATAAATATCAAGGAGTAAATCAATCAAAATTTCTTTATTGCCGAAAAAAAATATGCAACTGGTCGACCAATGAGAATGTCAGTTGAGAGAGTGGCGACTGGTTAACCATGATGTGGGTTTGTTCATTGAGCAGTTGAAGCACACCTGTCTGACTCAGTTACTCCAATGCTCTGCGCAGCTCGACGGCTACACGTGTAGCTTCTCATCGCAGCTCTCGCTACAATCAAAAGGATGGTGACACGCTCACACGGCGTGGAAGCTTTCTACATTCTGATTGGTTGTGTTTGCTGTGGAGAGCATATTGTCATCTTAATCCTGTGTAAACAGGGACTAAGCAACCATAGTAAGACTGTACTGATAATCCTCCTCCTATACTTTTATAGTACCAACATTATAGCGGGACGGATTTTGACTGTGAGCTTCGCCTGCTGATCCATCAGAGCTTGGCAGGTGGTATCATTGGGGTGAAAGGTGCCAAGATAAAGGAGCTGAGAGAGGTAGGACAGAAAGCAGATTAGCCAATCTGATCGTCCGCACTAAAATCTGATCTGTATATAAAACATTGTAAAAATGTGTTTGCAGTTTTTGTTGTACAGTGATGAGTTTAAGTGGATTAGAGTCGGTTGTACAACAGATGTCTCTCTGTACCCTAGAACACACAGACCACCATCAAGTTGTTTCAAGAATGCTGTCCGCACTCCACTGACAGAGTCGTCTTAGTGGGAGGAAAACCCGAACGTGTCGTGGAGTGTGTAAAAGTTATCCTGGAGCTGGTATCAGAGGTGACTTCATTGTCAGGATCTGTTCAGTTTCTATTAAATGCTCATATGATGGGTGCAGGTCAGAACTTAGATTGTTCCAGAAGTTCTTTAATCTTTTCCATTTGCAGGCACCAATTAAAGGTCGCACTCAGCCGTACGACCCCAACTTCTACGATGAGACGTACGACTATGGAGGCTTCACCATGTTGTTTGAGGACAGGGGCAGACGACCCATGGGGGGGTTCCCCATCCGTGTGCGTGGAGGTTTTGAGCGCTTACCCCCCGGGCGTAGCAGCAGGCCCTTGCCTCCCTCTAGAAGGGACTACGACGATCTAAGTCCCCGCCGCGGTCCTCCGCCGCCACTCAGCCGAAGCGGACGAGGGGGGAGCCGAGCCCGAAACTTGCCTCTTCCCCCACCGCCACTGCCAAGAGGAGGGTGAGGATTGGATCCTGATGTGGTTGCCTGTTTGGTTCAGTTAAACCAACCAGCTGTCAATCAAGTTAGAAAGCTGCCTAATTGCACGTGTATATAAACACACCACCACGTTCCTCTTGTCTGTGTTGCAGAGGAGACAGATTTTCACATGGCAGCTATCACAGCAGTATGGATGACAGACCAAGGTGAGAAGACTCCTCCCTTTCTGTTTTCACAGAGCTGAGTAGCACATGTTGCTGACTGGCAGAATATCTGATTCTAATCCAGGTTCATATCTAATCTCAAAATAAACCAACTGTTTTTGTTTGTTTGCAGTGACCGAAGAAGCCGCGGAGACCGATACGACAGCATGGTGCGTGTCACCGCTTGTTTGTGTAATCGTCTGTCTGAAAGCCCGTTTCACATGCATCTCCTTCTGAGTGTATTACAGCACAGCAGCTCTGACATTTCTGCTGTTTTCACTGTGTATACACACTCTTGTAGACCTGTTGTTGCCTGGCAACACTGGTCTCTGTGGTTATCACAGAGCCGCTGCCGACTACGTAGTTCAGCGATCCACCAGGCAAGCAGATGAAGTTGAAATCAGAGAGATTCCATTAGTTTATTTTTTTCCCTGCAGGTTTTAGTTGCATGAGATTTAAATATTGTCCCTGCAAATGGCATCAAAATTAAATGAAATTACAGCTGCAGATTTTTCACGTGTAGGATTTTAGGGTTCTTATTTCCTGAATTCTGAGTCACATTCAGGTGTTAAACTGCAGGTCAGTCAAATACAAAACAACTGTGTTGTGAACAACAACATATAAAGCAAAAATAAACATGTTAAAGACATTAAAATACAGTGTTTAACTGACTTAACCACTATAGCAGCAGCAGCTGTTCTGGACAACGTGATGCATTCAGGTGCTTGAGATTAAAGACTGTACAGGGACTTTGGAGATCAAGTTAAATGTTGTTTGTTCTGGTGAGGAATGTTTAAACCCCTGAACTCTCAAATGTGTAAAGTCTTTAACACTAACAGATATTTTTGTTTTCTTTTTGTAGTGCTGAAATTTAAAAAAAGTTTGTTTAAAAAACTATTAAATTTGGTTCTTTTTTTTTCTCCCTTTCATTTGATCCTGGACTGCAGAGTGGATATGGTAAGTGTTGCTTATTTTTGTTGTTTTTGTTCCTCAAGGACTAAAAATGTTCTTAAATTTTTTGAAGATTTACATTCTGATTACAACAAGTGACAAGAATAAATTGAAGACACTGAAACGGATCTGTGTGGTTGTTGGTATTTATGAAAGGACCTGATACTTAAATGTCTTTAAATACCTCAATTAAAAAAAAAACATTTTTCATGTTTGTTTTAATTTAAACTTTAATAAAAACAACATTTATTTTAGATTATGTAATTAAATGTTTAGTTAAATTAACAATCATAAACTTCAATATTTCATTTTTACTATAATTAAAAAAGTAGAAACTTTTCAAATTATTTTTGTTGAAACATTAACTTATGGGATAACTTACTTGTTTACCATCAGAAATTCTATTGTCTTTCCTCATCTTGTGGTTTATTTTTATTCTTCACTGTCTTGTTTTTATTATTTTATTTTATTGTTTTTCCTAAAGACAGCAGTTCTTCCTGGGAGCGCTTTCAGTCTGGTGAGTCGGGATGGATCGTCGTTGTCCCAGAGTCCTGTTTTCTAACCTGAAGCGATTGTTTCTTTTTTTTTTTTTATCGTGTGCCTCAAAGATAAATTCCTCTCAATTAATGAGTTTTTAATTCCTTCTAAGGTGGCAGAGGGTCATACAGTGATCTCGGAGGGCCAGTCATCACAACGCAAGTTACCATCCCAAAAGATGTGCGTAAAACACGACAGTGAGTGCTGATGCTGATTTGAAAGTCTCCTTCCTGAAGCCGTGTGTTCTCTCTGATGTGATCCTGCAGTTGGCAGGCTCCATCATCGGTAAGGGAGGCCAGAGGATCAAACAGATCCGCCACGAGTCGGGGGCATCCATCAAAATTGATGAACCACTAGAGGGCTCAGAGGACCGCATCATCACCATCACAGGGACGCAAGACCAGATCCAGAATGCCCAGTACTTACTGCAGAACAGGCACGTGCTTTCCCATAAACATCATCATCATCATCAGACTGGAGCTGAGAAGTCTCCGCTCTGCTCATCTTCAAGATCGAAGCAAATCATTTAAATAAAAGTCGAGAATATTTTTATCCTGATTGTTGTAGCTGTGATTAGTTTGTAGGTTTATAATATTTAAATTATATTGGCAAAATAATTTATTAGACTTTTTTTCTTGATCACATCCTGCTCAGAGAATTATTCCTCATGTTTCTGTCTCCTTTCAGTGTCAGACAGTACTCGGGTCGGTTCTTCTAGAGAGACGTGACAGAAGACTGAAGCCATGCTGTTGTGTTCTCCGTCTATTCAGAGCTACCGATCCTCTGCTTTGGTTAGATGTGTATCTTCCCTTTACTGTCTCACACCACCTACATGCACATGACAGGTTTAAAAAGCCTCCACGGCTCTGTGCTAGTGTTATTTTCTCTCCTGGTTTAAATCCATTTGTGTGGTAACTTTTGATTTGATTATCCGGACCTGGTCCTGATCTCCTTCAGTTTGCTTCAGCAAGAAGAATGTAGTTTTATTCCTTTCCTTGTTTGAGTTTTAATCACACTTTCAAAACTGAGATATTTAGTTTTGGAGTGATTATGAAACTGTTTAAAGAAAATTGTATTTTTCTTTGTTTATCCAAATCTTTTCCTATAATTTATCTATATTTATTTGTTTTAAGGTGGTCTTACTTTGAATCATTTGGAGAGAATTTTACGTTTTAATGCAAATAATATCACGAGAATAAAACAAAAATTCACAATTTATAGTTTATTAAAACCAAGGAAATGCTGGACAGCTGTGTTACTATGAAAATGTGGCCTTTGCTGTGTGTTAGCATTAAAGTTGGCCAGCTAAAATTCTGGTTTTATAAACTATGTTAAACTAGAAAAAAGCAATTTAAAGAAAGCTGCTTCTTAAAGTATAAAAACTCTAAATAAGAACATTTTTAATTGGAGGGCTGGTCTGGTGTTGGACTGTTTTCTCAGTCTAGTGTTTCCTGTATCTTTTAAAGGTGGAATAAACATTTTTGACCACGAAGGAAAAATATGTGAAAATGAGCTTTCTGAGAGACAAATATAGAGATTGTGTAAATATTTCCATAAAAGCTTTAGTTTTATGTGAGGTTTGTTTGGGCCAGATTGTGTAAAAACTATTTCCTGCAGAAAAAGAAGCCAAAAAAACAAAACAACAGATTTAGCCATCTTCCTTTGCCTTCTACAGTAGCCCTGATGTGCCAAACATAATGAAAACAAAATAAAAAAATAAATGTCTTAAAAAAAACAGAAGCAAATGACAAAATGAACCTCGATTTTTTTAAGCAACAAAAATAATGTAAACAAATATTAAACATTTAAAAACAGGAAAAATCAATCTTTTGGATTTGTTGTAAATGTTTTTTTTTCACAGTTCAGGGCCTCTTTGTTTGTATTTTATTTCCACCACTTGCAGATGTGGTCTTGTTGTATTGTAGCCTCAGTTTATCTTGATATATCAGTTTTATTAAATTTTTAAAACTAAACAGTGTTTTTTTTCTTTTTTAAAGTTTCAAAAATATTTTCAAGATGAGGCGCATGCAGCTTTGTGAGTCTGTGTGTTGTGGGTTTCTATGTGAAATATGTAACTGCAGGTGTTTAGTAAATAAAGTCTTTGTAACAGCTGACAGTGTTTTTATTTAGCTTCTAGTTTTAGTTGTTTTTCTAGTGAAGGTGAAGTGTCAGGCCTGCTTTTCAGTTATGTACATCTATGGAGTTAACACCGGAAACATGTTCCAGTAATGTAATAAAAGCCCACACGGTTTCCCATCACAGCACAGCCCTCTGTCACATGGTGCGCAGTTGGTTTTCATCCAGGATCGAGGAGGTGAGGTCGGGAACTGGACGCACGGACACAAACTAAAGCAGAAGAAGCTGGATAATAATAATAATTATTATTATTTACTAACTTTTAGTGATCTCGCTCGCTTCTCTCTCTCTTTTATTTTATCCAAGTATTTTTAGCTGTTTTGAAGCCAAAGCTGCAGCAGATCATCCAGCCCACCACGCCCGGAGCTCCACCATCAGGGGTTTGTAATGACTCGCTAAGTTATTGCACAAAGTACATTTCCTCTTTACTAAAAGGGAACCAACAGTATTGAAAGTTAACTTCCTCAAATTGATTTAGGTTTTGTTCCCTGTAGGTCAGAATATGTGCAGACTTGTGTGTTTGGATCTAATGCTGGAATCATAGACGCGCACGGAGCGGCTGTCCTGTACTGTAAATTGTTCATGTCTCTGCCTTGTTTAAGGTGAAGTGTTGCGTTCAGGAGCAGAAGAATATGACGCTGAGCTCTCTGGGGACTTGCTGTCTCAGTCCGGAGGCCAAAGAAGCTCGCAGGATCAACAATGAGATCGAGCGGCAGATCAGCAGGGACAAAGAAGAGTCCCGACGGGAATATAAACTCCTGTTACTCGGTGAGGGCCACAAAAAAAAAAAAAACGCAGTCTCTGTGTGTAAAACATCGATTTGCTTCAGGAATGATATCTCGGCTTAAGCCCCGGATGTTTTTTGAATTGCCCCTGAAAGAAGACATTTCACGAACAAACCATGCATTAAACACGCAGCATAAGGATTAGGATGAACTGTTGGTTTCACTGTAGTATTTTATACGATCAGGATCTTCATGTCATGTTGGAGAGTCCGCGTCTGGCACGGCTGGATTTGCGCACTGCGACGCGTTGTTGCTTTCTTGTTTCAGTTTCATTCCTTGACCGTAAGAGCACATTTTAAGAAAAAAAAACCTTATTGGAGCCAAAATCTTATTTTCTGTTAGTGTATCATAGGTCAGAGATAAATGTCTTTAGCCTAGGCTACTAAAAAAAAGCATCAGATACAAAAAGCAGTCAGTGTTCTAGGCAAAACTTTAAAAAACCTTCAGTAAGTCTGGAAAACTATTGATAAAACAAACAGGAAGTCCAGTTCCTTCAAAGGACAGGAAAAAGACATCTGTACTGGCTTAAAACCTTTGCATAGTTTGAACTGTGCAATGTTCAAAGCTGAAAAAAAAAAAATAGCTGGAGTTGAGTTAATCAACAGAAAACACAAGCAATACAGCCAAATCAAACCTATTAAAATCTAATAAAATGTTAAAATCTAGTCATATATTTTAAGTGAGCATGACGTTTAGGATCTAGCCTAATTATGAGAATTTAGATGATTTTATTTCTACACACTGTGATGGACTGATGAACTGTCCAGGTGTGACCCCGCCTCTCGCAGCAGAGGAGGATATCAGACTGAAACACAGTTTCTCACATCTGAAATAAAAACACCTTGCCATACATCAGGAGAAGAAACAAAATATTTGAGTATTTCCTGATTTTCTTTTCATGTTTGAAATATTAGACATTTTCTTCAGGCCAGGAGGAATCTATAAAGAGGTAAACAACTTCAACAGTTTTTGATGCAATAATTTAAAATCAGCTGAGCCCAGATTATTTCTAATTGTTAAATAATAAACACTGATATTAAGTGAGGCCTGCAGAGCTTTAGATGTTGGGATCATTACTGTTTCACATGGCTAAGTGAGTTTGGATAACGTTCACTCTGACTCCACCTCCATAACCGATAAATTAAATCATCCTTAACAAGCAACATTTTGTGTTATACTCAGGTTATCTTTGTCTGATATTAACTTTTGTTTGATGATCTCTGAAACACTGAAGATTAACAAAAAAGGAAAAAAAGGAGGGGAAACACTTTCACTACAGTATATTATCAGCTTAATGTATTTAAACTGTTAGAAGACATTTATAGGCACATTAACAGTTGTGTATGAGTTTACTGAGAGGCAGATGTGCTGCTTTGTTTAGAGGATGACTCATGCTGGATTTGTAACCATTATTTTGTATTTAGTAGTCAGCATGCTGTTGAACTAGTCACACATCTGCATTGCATCCAGTGTTTTCTCAAAGTTTAGCCGTCGTCCTAGTGTCATGCTTAGATGCCGTTGTTGCAGCTTCGCCTGCTCCATGTGCAAATGTTAGTACATGATCTACAACAAAATTTATAGATATATAATCATATATGAGATCGCAAACTGGTGTGAGTAATTCTTGATAAATTTCAAACACTGAAGAACTGAGAACAAACCAGACTTTGGTAACGTTTGTATTACCAGAATTACACAAGTCTGAACAAAACAACTTTTTTCCTGTGTTGAGAAAATCCAAAACGATACAAATCCTAAAACATATAAAATCTAAAATAAGATTATCCAGTTTTATGCCATGAAGGTTGTGAATTTGTGCTGAAACACCAGAGTTCTATAAGCCAGCTGGATCATAAATTGACGTTTTATTTTATTTCAAATTGCTTACATTTGTGCAGGGAGTGAGCTACATGGTGGTGGAGTTGCCTTGCTGCAAGAAAGTTGCAGGTTCAACTCCCTGCTGTATAGAATTTGCAAAAACTTGTGAAAAAATGAACCATAATTTGGAAAACGTAGGAGTTAGATGGCAAAACACAGCTAGTTTTAAGATCTTAGATCTATTACTTGTCAGTGGTTGGTTGTATATGGTAAATTCATTTTTAGAACAATGTTTGCACTGTGTTTTTGGAGAACCTATGCAACAACTAATGGCATCAGCACTTAGGCTAACACAGGAGGATGGATAGATAGATGACGCACAGGAAACACTGACCTGAGTAGCTTCTGAGTTTAAAGTCTCATTTAAGTCAGTGAAAACAATGAAATCAGTATGCATGAAGAATTTATATTTAAACGTGACCTTAAAAACAATTAAAGAGAAATTAGAGATAAAAAAAAAGCAGGTGTAGATGACGGATGAATGATCTATCGACTCTGAACTGAAACTTCCTCAGATCATTCTGGATCATTTCAAATGGACAACTGTCACCTTCCACACACCGACCCTGAAATTCAAACCTTATAGATAAAAAATAACAAAAGTATTAGCATCATGCAACTTGGTTGTGCTTTTCTCATAACAATGCACACATAATTTGATCACAGAATGCATTTAAGGAAGCTTTTCTTTTGAAGACCTTAAAGAGGCCCTTTCATTAAAAACTGTTTTTCTAAAGTTTCTGTTGAATATTTTAGCTCCACAGGTGTTCTTACCTTCATAGTGGGTGTGAAAACAGGTCAACAACTTCTCTTTCAGTTTTTATCTCTCAAACTACGCAGGTGGCGATAACACCCGAGTTCCCCCGAGTTCAAAAAAGCCTGTATTTGTTACGTCACAGCTCTTTTACTTATAAGTATTCATCAGCTCGCGAAGTTGAAACCACGCCTAGCATGCTGCTGGCTAAAAGCTGTTAGCATAAACACGTATCAAACAGGAAGAGACTACATGTGCTGTTGCCATGCGCAGTGGGGCAGGAAACAGTATACATTGCTCTCATAGGCTAGATTGTTAGCCAATCAGAGTCCAGCAAATTAGCATAATGAATATGAATAAGTTGCAGCATGAAGCCTGACGAAACCATTGATTGAAAGGTCTGTTAATCAGTGTTTCCTAATGTTTAGATGTTTAGATATAAAATATTTCATATTACAGGTTAATATTTCAGAAATAACCACAAAGTCCTGAAATTTGTATGAAATGGCTGAAAAAGCTTTAAAAGCTCAG